>JAAGWO010000042.1:0-47163 GCA_013266205.1 Fusarium decemcellulare
GGTCTAAGGGAGTAAGGTTAGAATTTAACAGCCTAAATATAACATCTCGGTTTAATACCAACTTTTATTAGCAATACTTTAACTTTAAACACAATACCCTCCATACATATTATGCTGAGCTAAGGCGGACTGTGCAGGATACTCATAACCCTGATGTGGTATAAAGTAGAGACATGGCCAGCACAAGTGAATGGCCTTCGTTGTGCATCCATGCAGCCGCACGAAGACTCGTTGAGTAGAATACGCCGCTTTTGCTACTACTCTTTCTCCATTTGCTTTTTAGAAAGAAAGAGCCCGCCGTGGCATTCTGGACTGAAGATTATTGACCATGTTTAGCGATGCATATTGGCAGGCCTCAAAATCAATGCATCCGCTGCCGCCCGGCGCCAATGAGACCACCAGCCAGGTGGAGAAATGAAACACGACTACTTGAGGGCGCAGCAGGGCCGGGTCAATGGGAGAGATCAGTTGATCTCAGCTCTGGGTGGCCGTTCGGCTCCCGGTGTTAGTTCCGAGAGCCTCGTGTCCTCTACTTAACTGGTTAGCGACGTCCATAGCACGGGCTGATCAGACTCACAGCGGTGTAATGCCGAAGCCGGTCTTAAGGAAAGTCGTAGATACTTAGGGTTGTTTGGCAGCTCGATGTGCGAATTAGGCGCTCACAGTCTTGCTCCGGGCCTCCGGCCAAGCTGTTGCCCAGCGAAAACAGCGCCTTGTGGCTTATGCAAGCTTGAAATTTCCATCATGCAGCCAACCAGAAGCCGCCACGATTTGTGATTGTGTTGGGGGTGAGCCTGGGAGATGGGGGGTTTCTCTGAACCATCACAGCCTGATTTGTCTTGGCAACTGTCGGCTGAGAGTCGTGTTGCTGATCTCACTTAGCCAGAGCTCAAAGAAGATAACAAGGAATATTGAACGCAAGTGTTTTTGTTTATGGTTTGCGATTTTCTGACTCTTTATTGAGGAGCATAAGAGTCTTAAAACATAGATCACATAGTGTTTAAGTGATAATGCTGTCTGTAGAGATGGGCCGTCAGAGTTAATATTTTGAGGGCAATAAAAGTACAAATATGCATGTATCGTGGCGTCCGTTTACTCAATACCTCTTCGGCAAATATCATTCATTCTATGCGGGCTTTCTTAACCGTATCTCCATGCCGAACGCAGATCAACTTAGCACAAGAGAAATCAACACCATAGCTAACACAATCATAGACACAATACCAATGCCATACCTCACAGCAATACAGTCCAATATATTATCCTTTAATCCGAATTAAATGAACCAGGTCAATCACCCCTTGCATGCGTTGGATGCGTTCCATTCACCATTGCATATACTGCGTTCAAAACCGCGATCTCATCCATTTCATCGGAATCATCTGAAGAATCGTCTGATGAGGAATCGTCCGCTATATCCATCGCATGTGGTGGGGAATCGTCTAAAGCATCGTCCGAATCATTTGTCACATCTATTGCGTCCGGGTCATCTGGCGGGGGAGCATTTGAAGAATCGTCCGGTTCATTCGCTTCATCCATTGCATCCGGATCGTCCGACGGGGAATCGTCTGCAGAATCATCCCAGTCATTCATTCGGTTGATCACATCTGGATCCTCGTTTTCACCTATCATGTACATCCCACAGTCGGAAAGATATTCAAGCCACTGATGCTCATCTGGATTGAAGCTTTCTCGGTGGTGAGTTGGCGCTGCTGGAAGTTAGCTTGCCTCCTAGATGGGATTCTGGGATGGTATCATAGGCCGAAACGTACCCTCATGATCTTTAGCTTGATGCTGTAGTAATAGTTGCTCTAGCCCAGGCCTTTGACCACGCGACATGGCCGTTCTGCTGGCTGTCTTGACAATCCTCAAAGGACTCAAGCCATGGAGAACGGCAAAGGATCGGAGAACATGGGTTTCGTCCCATTCAGATACGCTCGGATTCCCTCCAAGGTTTGCATTCCCACCCTCTTTCAAAAGTATTTCAATAATCTCGGTATCCCCTTGCGCACATGCTATCTGTAGAGGAGTTACTCGGAAATCTTTCGAGTTTGGGTCAGCACCGAGTTGAAGTAATTTGCTGATAATGCTCTTCTCCTTGGTGTCGTTAGTATGGTCCCATCTGGCAGTATAGAATCGAAGAACAGTGGACATGTTCATGCTAGAATCTGCGTAATCGAGGAGCGAAAGGAACGTGTCCTCAAAGGACCGTATGTCGTAGTTGAAAATCGCAAAGTAGTCCAGTGCTGTGCCATGAAAAGATCGTTTGTCGTCGCTCTCCTTGCGCATGAAACCAATATAGGGACAATGGATTTCTCGGTTTGCCTTCAGTGAAAGGGTTGAATTCAACGTCTCGTCTCTACCGTATGAACGGATGCAGGCGTGAAGTAACTTCGTGGTATTCAGTTCCATAAGTTGAAGCAGAATTCCAATAGAGATGTTGTCCGCCTTCAACGATGCCCAGTCGACTTCGTGGCAACAGATCTCTCCATCGTACCGACAGATACGGGTCACTTTTTTGTCTTGAAGCCTTGGATAGCCCTTCGATTGTGGACTCAGGAACTCGAATGCAAGGGACGGTTCGATGTATGACTCGAGGACCTTGAACGCGGCGATTGCAGTGACCACGCAATATTGATCCAGGTCTATTATCGTTTCCGTGATATAAGGTATCTCCAGGACCTTTGTGGCATTGGCGCGACAAAAAACTGAAGCCAAGACGTCCTTGTATGTATCCTGTGGCTGGAGTGAAAAGAACGAGAGGCTTTCTGGGATTCGATGCGATTTGAGGAGGTCCCGGACATCGCCGTGGGCAATCTTTGCAACCTCTGCTTTGGAGCCATTTACTCCTGTTTCTGTCTCCCAGGTTACCAAACAGCCACAACTTTCCTTTAGTGACTCGAGGTCAACAGGGCAAGACCCCGTGGGTCCGGGTCCCTGCTGAAGATTGAGATACGCCTCCAGTAATACCCGAGACGACATGCTTCCTCGAAGGGAACCTTCGTCGGGTTCTTCGCGGGGTTCTTTGCCGGAAGGGTTAAGAAGTTTGTTGTGGGTGTGGATCCATCGTAGAACATGGCGGACTGCTTCCTTCTGCGCGGGGCGGATAAGGGAAAGTATCCTCACGTAGGCATCCTCGAGAGTCTCCGTCAAATTGGAGAGTTCCTCTTGGACCTCCTCTATCGTCTTGAGGCGGGCAAGAATGTCCAATTGGCAGTCAGCCCAGCGAAGCCTGCCCTTGGCCCCCTTTACAAGGGCCTTTCGGACTTCCTTGCGGAATCTAGCCGGCCAATGACTGAAGTGTTTTTGAGTCTTGATTATGCCCCGAATATGGAGCCCGATGTCCTTCTTTGCTAAAGAGCCGGCAAGAGACAAAGGCTCTGCAATAGCAAGCATTGCTTTCTTGATGCTGGAGTATGTGCGACTGACTGCAAAAAGCTGGATCTTTTCAAATCGCTTATAGCGGTTGAAGCGTCGAAGATTCCTGAGCAGGATCTCTCGGTTGTCGGTCTGATCAATCCCGTCGATCATAACCCAGACAGTGTCGAAACATGGCAATGCCAATATCTCGGCCAAAGTGACCAGGAGGAGCCGGGCGTCGGGTGGATGTGATCTGTAGGATCGATAGAGTTCAGTGGAGACATATCTCGCTTTCCGACCGAGCTGGCAAACAATCCGTTGTAGAAATGGGACAGTTTGGTCTCGAGAATCTTGGTGGTCACAGTAGAAATAGACGCACGGGGTATTGTCCGCAGAGCCTTGATTGAGTAGGACGTGCTGGATGAGGTGGGCAGCCAAGGCAGTCTTGCCAGATCCACTGGGACCATGCAACCAGAGAGAGCGCTTTTGGCGACTGATCCATTCTTTCCAGGGCGTCGAGCGGAAAACCCAGTCGCCTGTTCCTTCAACGTATTGATTGAGGGCGGCTTTATGGTCGGCTTGATGTAAACCCCATTTATGAGACGAGTATTCGTCCTCTAGCCATACCCAACATCGCTCCAGGTTGCGCTCTAGGTGGTATTTAGCTGAATTCTTCCAACGTTGAAGGAACATCGAGTACCTGAACTTGACTGCGAATCGGGGTCACGTCTGTTCATCGTGTTAGCAGAAGTGGCGGCATCTGGGTTAGACCAACAGATTTCCAGGTAGGACTCCCAAGTTCAGCATTACTTGGTCACTAAGCAATGCCATATTGACGGTGGCCTCGTGGCTATTAAGGTGATGTATCACGGAACTTTGGAAGAGGAAGAAACATAGGGATGCCGTGGCTTAAAAGCCTTGGTGTCTCAAAAAGCAATTAATTTCAGCCACAGTGATACCTGGCGGCCTTAGTAAGGTTAGAGTTGATTGGAACATCACGTGACCCTTCACAGCCAAGTAACCATCTGAACTGGCGCCTTAAGACACAATGTAGCTACTGCTACGCTGAAAATAACGAGGAAAATGGCCATTTCCAGCAAGGCTTTGCAACTTGCAGCCGGCACAGTCTAGTCAGACGTTACAGAAGGCTGTTTCCTGAGGCGTTGATACAAAGCCCACATCGAGACAAGAGAACGACACGCCAAACCTTATTTTAAGATTAGGTAGAAAAGCTTAAAATGGCTTGAAGAAATAAGCCTGGTTATAGATATAACAGTAGGTACATAACGAGTTGATTTCGGATGAGACCAGAATGTATCAGATAAGAAAATCCATCAGCTATTATACGGCTCACGCACGCTCTCTTCGCCGGTCGCGGCATGACTTTCACACGCTACGCCCGTCGTCAGATTTAGTCGGGTAAGCCAACTCCCTCAAGCTCTCCGAGTCCTCCGTCCTCGAGTTCAACATGGTCTTAAGCTTACTGCGCCGACGTGACCGCGTCTCTTCTGCCTCCCAGGTCGCTGGCTCGTTGAGTCGTGTCCGCAACCTCAACAGCCCCCTTTCCTCAAGCAACGCCTTGCATGCCGCCCACGATGTCACGGCATATATGACAGCGTTCCAGAATCCTTGCAGCGGCAGCACTGTCGCGCTCATAAACTGTAGGGGTTTGCTGACTTCCTTAGGATGAATGTGTGAATACATGCGATTCGCACTCGACGGGATCCATGTTATCAGGATGACGGCGAAGAATAGCATCGCGACCTTTGTGTACGCCCACGCCGCTCTGTAAATATCGTTGTTCACGCGTAGGGTTGGACGAGGTACGCTCGCTTGCGGCATCGAGTTGCTTGTGGAGGCAGCTGCCTGGGTGGTCTGTCCATCCTGAAGTCCAGCGTCGTCTCGAGGCGCGTGAATGGATACGCGATGGCCCATAGGTTGGAGCTGAACTGCATCGGGCTGGATCGTTATCTCGGAGGTGACGTTGATCCCGGTCGTCTTGGTATTGTTGACAGTGCTGTGATTGGCATATGATAAACCACCAGAGCCGGATCCTTGGGCCTTCAGCAGCTGCTGGCGTTTCCTGTAAATTGTGCCACCGGATCGGACGTAGATGGCAAGAGTAATCGCAATAACCCCCCTACTTACTTGTTAGTATACCCTCGTTTCCAAGCCAAGTCATCAGCCTTACCAGATGGGCCCATAGAAGGTCGCAATGCGCAAGGTGTCCCATGCGGGGGTGATCCAACACCACTGAACGGCGCTGCCGTAGACACGCACCCCGTCGCTATTCTTGACAAAGATAAAGATAAAAGCAGGAACAAACGGAATGCCGTAACAGAGAAGGAGATAAGGTAGCTCCATCTTTCGTAATCGCTGAGCGTCGAATCGGTGATAAAATGCGAGATAAACATTGATGGCCATTGCCAGGGTCCACAGGGCATCGGCTCCAACGAACCTGCACCGGAAAGTCAAATGTGAGAATGCAAGGCATGATATCCAAGATAGGTAATACGTACGTGTGAAGGAGGAATCCTTGGATCTGACAACCAGCTCCGTCCGGTGCGTCAATAAATGAATCCGCCATGATGAAGCAGATGCTAGCCATGATGTTGCCAAAGGAGGCGTAAAACACCAGCCGGTTGATGGGCTTGTGGAAAGCATCGCAGAGGCAGAACGTGCTGATGATGAACAGACATCCTACAAGGGATAGCACCGAGCATACTTGTTGAATGACGGTAATCAGCTTCACGTCGCCTGCAGTGAGCCCAGACGCCATGTTGCCAAGATTTGATTGGGAGGTCGGGGAAATCAGAAAAAGACGAGAGGCGTCTGCACGTGTCCCTAAAAGGATTGACGAGATTGAATCTGGGGGACCGAAGGACCTCGTGTCAATGTTTTATGTAAGACCTCCTTTCATGTGAATGGCCGAAGCGTTTGATCTACAACAGGGGCGCACCGCAGACATGGACCTTGATCGTCAAGGGGAAGGTGGCGACTCTTCAGTAATGACAATCATGGCCCTATTATGGAAAAGAAGGCCCCAAGAACGGGACCAGCGCTCACATGCCACGATTGGTACAGGAGCTGATTGGTATGAGTTCTACCGCTAAGGTACGGAGAGATGTCCGGGACTTGGAGGCGGTAGATGTACCTACCTTGCCTGTAAGGCTGCAGTTTGCAAGATCGACAACTAACCTTTCCTTGTTAGGATTCTAAATCACTCTCTTAACGGTTGACGCGGCAGGTCCAGCCTCTAGTGCGTAATAAAAACGCCAGGCCGTAGATCCGTAAGGCTTGTGCCAGCTTCACAACCCACACTTGACGCTAGGAGCATTCTGTCCAGGGCCGATGATCGGCCGTTTATGGCAGGTGAAGGCTTGTCTTAGGGGAGAGCTACTGCGTAGTGCTGATATCGGAGGCCAGGGAACCTGAACCGAGGCACTGAACTTGTTCGCACACATAGCCAGGTAGGATTCAGTACGTAAACATCGACGCAATTGATGAAAAGGGGACTTTGGAAATTTTGTCTCTTATTTTCTAAGTTCAATAATTCTCATCGCGAGTTGTTTTGACTGACTCGTGCTGTCAGAACTGCGTTTGACCACGCAGCTGTAAAACCCATGCTTTGGCTCATTTAGGAAGGTCACTAGGTGATATGCCAGCCACATACGCAACGGCTGTCAGCACGGTTTGGGAATTTTAGCTACAAAGTACATGGGAGAAACCTTTATAATTAAAATTGAATAATTTACCAGGGGTCTCTTATGCGTTAATTTTATACCAGTCACGCAGAAAGCGCCGAAAGAATGGCCTAGTTGCGTGTCCAGTGCGCCATGTGGAAGACTGCAACGCAATGTGTACCACGGGCGGATTGCTCTCTAGACTCTGTCTCAAGTAATGAAATGCAGGGTTACCGGTCGCTTTATGGTAGGTCTGTATACAGGAGCCCATCAGCACGGATGATAGGGAAGAGAGATAATCACGTTAGTCAATAGTCACGTTCCGCATCATCCTGTTTTGGTACTAGATTGCGACGAGTTACCTTGCGTACCTAGTCTACGTTGCAAGGCTAGCTTTGTCATGCAAAGACACAAATTGACAGCCACGATGGAGGTCACTCGATATAGAAAAACTCTGACCTGAACAGCCCCCTTAAGAATGAGTCTCTCTCCGCGCTAGTATCCCTGTTGTCCTGCCACCGACCACCATGCATCAATTCGCCGTCCGCCGTACCGTTCAACGTACAAACTCCAACAAGACGATAACAATCCCCTTGAAGTACCCATTCGCCTCGAGATATATCCGGAGAAGGTTGTTGAAGTCTAAGAATCACAGGAAATCTGAAGCCAAAGAGCCCTGTGACTAAATCTCCACGCCGCGCTCCTTCGGGGCAAAGGCCTAGGTCCCTATCTTCGGTGAAGAAGGACGATACGCCGCTAAGAGTCGCTGCTACCAGGCTCCTGGCGACTCTTGGGGGATATCTTGATGCTGGTTCCTTGTGTTCCGAATCTTTTTGCCTTAGTCTGGCCAACTCTTTCTTCGTCACCACGGACACCCCAGGAGTGCTTAGGAGCGGATCTTGATGGAACCAAAGGTTGATTAGGTATCGAAAGAGGACCTCGGTGCCGCGGAACCGTGGAAGCAAGGTCTCGAAAAAGATCTTGAGGCTGAGTTTGGGCATCTTGGCAAACTCGAGGCACTGGCTCTGCGCCGGAAACATCTTTGAGTAAGCGTGACTTAGGCAAGCCCAGAGCTGTGGGAGAGTCATATTAGACAGTTCCCGTCCAGATTGCTCGTTGTCCCCGTACTTCCTAAAATCTTGCAGAAACTGTCTGTCGATAACCACCCCAACTCTTGCAACTTTGAAACCCTTAACATGTAGGGCTCGCCAATCTCCAGAAGATTTCTGGTCAACTCGAGTACCCTTGGTGGCCTGGCATCCCCAGTATCCCATGAATGATGACCCTTCTGAGTCAGTGTAGTCTGGTACCCAGCTCGGAAGATCTGCATCATCGCTCTCTCTGGTACCTACTCGCGCTGTGTGGAGGACATCCAAAGAGCGAGTTGACTTTATGATATACGACGTGAACTTGGCATATGTTTCAGCCACAGAGGAACGATAATTTGGCTTGAAATCTCCAGGACGGAGGTCGACTGCTAACTCATGTAGTGCAATGACTCTATCGCGGGGATCTGTGGCTAGGAACTCGCGTGTGAAGGAGATGAGACGCATAATGGTCAAGCCGTGAGAACGCTGCCATACCGACGAGTTCTGCCAAAGCTGAGGGACACTTTTGGGATACAGAGGACCAATGACGCGAAAAGCGTTCAAAGCGACTAACTTAAACAGTTTCAAAACAGAACGCAGTATCTCCCAGCTGCACTCTTTCTCCGCTGCTCGAATTCGGACTCGAGGGTTCGACGTGACTTCTTGGATGACCCAGACCCGGCGGAACCAGGGCGACTTGGCAATGATGGACATTCGGCGCCCCATAGTCTCGTAGTGTGAGTACGAGTCCAAACTTTGTTTTTGCGTGGATAGTAGTGATTCTACTAGCTGCCATAGCTCTGAGTGCGGATTGAGTATGCGAGAGCAATATGACTGAAAAGCCCTCTCCACACTCAGATCATCCTCAATGGTTGAAGACAAGTTTTGAACAGAAGCCTCGAAGTTCTCCAATTGAATGGGTTGCGCGGTCCATCTGTTGATGTAACTCTTGTGGGTGACCCAGAGAAAGGCTTTCGTATACTGGAAAGCTTCGGACGTCTCACTAACACCCCGCGAGGACCCAGTGACTTGAGTCCCGGCGAGTGTAGTTTGAGCCTCTGGTAGCAATTTGGTGAAGGATTGAGGCAAATCAGACTTTACGGATTGCTCATCTTGGCCCCTTTTCTGGCCTTCCAATGAACGCGCAAAAAAGGTGAAGAAATCATCGCGGTCGCCAGACCAACCCTTGTCCTCCAGCAACGTATTGAAGAGTGCGATGTCGTAGTTTTCTGACCCAGAAATGGCACTTTGCATCTCCGCAGAATCGCCCAGCCACACAAGAACTGAGTCGGCGTAGGTGTATACAGACTTCATGAAGCTGACTTGACTTGAACGTTCATCTACGTCTCCTTGGTTTATACAGAGGGCATCCACCCAAAAGAAGCCTTCTTCACTCGTCTGGTAGAATGAAAGCAGGGCGTCGTGGAGGTTGGTGGTAATTTGGAATTTGACTGCAGGTGCTTCGCTATAAGCCCAATCGTGTTGTTTACTGTCGTAGGTGGAGGAGACTTCGGAACTGTCCGCGAATAATACCGTGATGGGTCTTGTTTCCTGAAGGCTCCCCCAACAGTATGAAAGAGCGCGGTACTTGGCATGATTTGAGAGTTTGGTCCGGACCAAAGCCACCACGAGGCCGTCGTTGGGTTCCTTAAAGCACGCATCTGGAAGGAGTCGTAGGAGGCGAATCTCCTTGTTGGTTGAGTTCAGGGTATGATAGGGACTATAGTCATTGATGATGGTATGGTGAGGGATTTTGTCCTTGGCCATGTTTGCCTTTGATCGATTGATGGACCGTCCCGAGGATTTATTGTGCGAAATAACGCCGATCGATGAGCAAATGGAAGATATGACCCCCGCAATAGAGCACGTGGTGTAGATGACCGGGGAAGGAACGCTAAGATAGATTAGGTATATCCAGTGATCCACCAAAAACAGAGTTCCTTCATCCTTGACTTCTTGGTGGAGTGTCAAGAAACACCGCAACGACTTGGCGGGGTATCACCACCTCGATGTTTTCCCGTTTTTACTTTTGGGGTTCCCTGGCTTGTGAGTGATATTTACGGGAACAAGTCAGATATGCGGTAATCATCATGGTTACTTTTGAAGTTGAAGAGGGAAAGAGTGACAGGAAAGCAAGTATATACAACAACCCAAATCATATTTACTCATAACTCATATTCTCGGGATTGACTCAGCAAAATACCGACCATCTGAAATCCTCAAATGATTCCAGGTTTAAATCTTCTTGAAGACAGAAAGACTCGAAAGCGCCTTGCCGGGCCAGGAGAACAGCGTGTTGGAATCACACGACGATCCCAAAGCCTGGTTGTTCATCCAGGCAGGCTCCCAGTAGTACAGTCCAGCACCACCCTTCACCTTTGACACAATGCTAGCCACTCTTTGGATAAAAGTGGTCTGGCCATCGGCAGAGAATGGGATGCTCTTCATGTCGCTGGGGAAGGCCTGCGCGGGTTTGGGACATGAAGTTGGCCAGTTGAGCTCGGCGACAACGATTTGCTTGCCCCATTTGTTGGCCATGTTAGTCAAGGACGTCTCCAGCGCTGAGAAGGTAGCTCCGGCCCCGTAGAAAGGATAGTAAGAAACGCCCATCATGTCAAAGTCGGAAAGAGTCAGCTTTCCGCCTTCGAGAACCTTAGTGTAGAAGTACTCTTGGGTGCCCCAGTCCCAACCCTTGTCAAGGTGGATCATAATCTTGGGCTTGGGGTTGAGCGAAGAGTCCTTGATACCGTATGATGCAGAGTTGAGGAGACGGCCGATGTTGTAGTATGAGCTGGTAGAGCCAGTGGGAAATAGAAGACCAGCAGTGATCTCATTACCGATAGAGATGATGGATGGTTGGACGCCGGCGGACTGGAAGGCGTTGGAGACCTGGAGGGTGTAGTTGTAGAGTCTCCATGAAAGGTCATCAATGCCGGATGGCCAGCCAGATGGGATGGATTGATGAGCAGGATCAGCCCAGGTGTCGCTGAAGTGAAGGGTCAGGTAGACGCTCAATCCAGCAGCCTTGGCACGCTTTGCAAGCTTGAGGTTGTAGTCGAGGTTGTAGTCGCCGTTGGAGGGGTTCACCCAAACGCGCTGACGGATCGAGTTTACGCCATTGTTGGCCAAGATCTTTTCCAGTGGCTGGGCTGAGCCACTGACATCGGTGTACTTGATGCCTTTGGCTTCTTCAAGAAGAACAGATGACCAGTCGACACCGCGGTAGGTCAGAGCTGCGAACGACGCCGTGGCGTAAGTAAGAAGCGTCAAACAGCGTGCGAGAACCATCTTGACGTGCAAGACAGGGAGAATTCCACGAACTGTCAAAACGTCCGTTACCGATCTGGTCTTCGGAAGTCAGGCGGTTTCTCCTTTTAAGTAGTTCTTGTTTCGTCAACTCAAAAGTCCAAGCTTTCGGCTTGTGTGACAATTCCGACTAGGGATTTGTTTTCCCTCCAATCAATGCGGGACGGGTTCCCACAAGGTCGTGTTTCATCGGCATTCTCGGAGCAGGACCCGCCGACCCTTCAATCATAATTGGAACGCATAGTTCTTCCGTGAATTAGCTTTCCTATTGAGCAGAAAGTGGTTAGATATAAACTATCGTATTCTGAACTGGCAGAGGTAGGACCGAGGAGGAGACTCCGATAGTGTCGGGCCTTGGTTACCATCCAAGTTAGACTTGACAGTTAGGTACATGACAGCGGAGAAAACGAAGATCGGCAACGGAATGACCGAAAAGTGCAAATGACAGTCTGTCATTTTGGCATTTTAGAGTGTAATGTCGCATCACCTACACGGTCCGGTCCATCGGCCCGTTAACGGTACAGCTAGCCAATCATATTGGCCAGCAACGTCCTAGGACTGCTAAACGGATAGTTGTGCCTACGAGCAGGTCTGGAACTGATATTCAACCTGGCATATAATACATATTATATATCAAGCGACAATTCTGCCCCTTTTGGCACTACAATGACCTGTTCACATGCAGGTTAGTAAGTGAGAGGCAGTGGCAGGTCATCTGCGCTGATCTCTGCTTACCCTATGCTACCATCACAGATGTTTTTCTTTCTGATACGGCCAACTTATTCCCCTCGTCCCTTAACAATGGAAAAAGATGATTCCCAGTTCCTGGCGGAACCAGATGGTAACAAACCCGTTTACTCTGAGCCTGTGACAGCAGTCTTTGAAGGAATTCTTTGACAGCGGGAACATCCCACGCTGTCTGCAATGGTATCCTTGCTTTCCATCTTGCTTTTGAGGACTTGATTTTCGATAACTAAGCTAACATTTGAGGTTAGTGACAAGAACGAGCTTGCCTATGACTCGGAAGAGTGGCGAATTGTGGATGTCTTGAGCTTCGGATAATAATAAGTCTTTACTCCGGAAGTCGTCCTAGTCACAATCTACTATTCACTATACTCAACAGCAATTATTGTGTGGGTGCTCTACATTCACCTTAAACTTTGTGAAAGAAGAAGGCTGCTATGGTGGGGCGAGCGGAGAACAAGCCGTTGGTCCAAAGGTTAGCTCCTGGTTACACCCTCACATGAGCTAGAGGATGCAAATAATGAGGTGCGGAAAATTTAGCACCGTGAGGGGTTTTGGCCATTCAATTAACACTATGATAATTATTTGGTTGAATTACTCGGCACAATTTCTCGCCTTAATTTCTCGGTTATATAAAACTAACTCAATAAACCCAAGACTAGGCTTACCACACCTAACTCTGGTTGTAGACGTCATCAAACGGCCACAATCGAGAGGGAAGCTATATAAACATGCAGGTTAAAATCAAATTGGTAATATAATTCATCGCAGACCTCACCTAAACAACTACATTGCACGCGCAAATCCTATTGCTATGCCACGACCATTCAACAGGAATGCATGGTACGACTATAATGGCCAAGTCACATAATATTTCTAACGTATCAATGAAGCAATACTTGTCGTCAACGTAAGGTGAAATGTAAGTGGGAAGTGCATTCACCAAGTGTTTACAATGTTTGACGCTTGGTGTGCAGGCAGTTTACATACCCCTACGTGCAATCAATGCGAGAAATCTGGTCGCTACTGCGAAAGGGCGGAGAAGCCGCTCAATATCAGTAGGTTCTTACTACGTCTCGGGTTTGCCTCACACGACTGAGCTGTCTACAATAGTTCAATATAAGCCTTCAAGTGATCTCGCTCTGCAACAACATTTAGAAGACAAGAAAATTGTCCACTTATTCCACTACTACGTCACAAATATCTCACTGTGGTACGACGTAAGTGATGCCTCTCGCACTTTTGAGATATTGGTGCCGTCGATTGCCCTTGAAGAGCCGTTGCTCTTCTTTGCCGTCATAGCGTTATCGGCAATGCACGCATGCAAGACATCAACGCCGGGTCTACTGTTTGTCGCCGAAACGTACCATGATCGTTGCGTTAAGCATCTAATCGCCCTAGAGAGCGAGGATGAGTTGGTTCGAAGAGGAGTGGCCCTTGCTGCGACGTGTTTGCTCAGATTATATGAGGTTTTGTCTGGTACGTTGCCTCCATCTAGAATCTGACAGGATGCCCTTGGTTTATTGTTTACAATGTCGCATAGCTGATACTGACCCTAACATACATTTATGCGGTGCCTATTCTATGGCGTCTGCCCTTGGGATGTTGACTACTTACCACAAGCCACAATTGCTAGAAGCAGGGTTCTGGAATTACCTACGAGAGGACATCACATTCAGCCTTTTTGAGCAATGCCCTCTCAAGATGGACCTTGAGACACCCCAGCCACCAATAGGCCACCAGTCCGACCATGATCACTTGAACTCCATTACTCTGTTGCTAGGTCGGATAATCAACGCCACATTTCAAGAGGAGATAAACAGCTCATTGTGGCGCGACTGCATAGAGGCTCTCAGAGCATGGTTCGAGAAGTATCCAAAAAGAATGTTCCCTTATTTACGAAAAGATACCGCCCATTTCCCGATGATATGGTTTCTTCAGCCAAGTCACGGTATGTGATGGATAACATCTGCCACCCAAGACTGTCAGCTTACAACAACCAGCTGCCGCGATGCATTTCTATCTCGTCGCATTGATAATTATAACAGTATCTGCGCCAGAGACCGACGTGACTCACATTTCACGATTAGACTTCCTACAACACGACGTTTCGATAACAAACAACTTGCTACACCGGCTAGCCGCTGACATCTGTGGTATTTCCTTCACTGCAAAGAGCCCGTCTGTCATAGTCAATACGTTTGGTATTATTGCATATAGTTAGTCATCTCAAAATTAATGAAAGCCTATTTTAGCTAAAACTCGCAAGGTTGCAGATTTCTACGGGGTAAAACGGCCCAGGAAGTACTAGAGAATCAACTTTTGAGTTGTCAAGGGACTATAGGATGGCCAGTAGAGCGTCTTATCAGCAGCCTTAAGACATACTGGGCTAATCAAGATATTCTCTGAGCTCGGTGAGCTGGAAACCGGGGTTAGATGTATTTTTCTTGTGTTGTAGGTCAAATACAGCTGTGTAAAAATATTCAAATACACCGTGTTTGCTTCTCATGGGGCTCCCTCAATGTTCCACCCTGCAGTATGTGCCTATACAGAACCCTTCCATCCTTAAATGTCTTTCCCCATAGATCCCGACCTAATTACTTATCTAGCGTGCGGCATCTCTTATCAAGTAAGCGTGTCTTTGACATAGGTACACGTAGGTAAATGAATGTGCTGTATTGCAATATGTTTAATGAATACAACATGAGCTATTCCACCGTCAAACGACTGACCGGATGAGGCCGTACATACGTGGCACAGTCAACCTGAGCTGAACGGTAGTCTTTGTGCTGTACTTCAACACAGCTATCTGTTGACCACGCATGAAGAAAGAGATGGCCAATTATGGGTCCTGGTCAAGGTCGTAGCTGTTGCCAAAGCCCCGGTTCATGTAACGAACCAGAGCTTCGTCTTTACTGACCCATTCGACCATGGCGTCAAGCCCAAGCCTTCCATCTTTCTCCTCCTGCTCGAGAATCGGTTTGATATCCTCGCAAAACTCAAGATGGATGCGGTTGCGGTACCACGGAGCAACCAGCATGTTGCCTATCATGACTCTGGTGTGGTCGGTTCCATTCCCCATACCTGCGTGCCAGAGACGAAGATCACGAATGACGATACTACCCTTGTTGACGACTGGCTGCAAAGGTGGGGCAATTTCTCTCCTCTCAGCGAGGTATTTCTCTTGGATGCGGCCACTAGAGCGCTCTCCGTGGACCCCCTCTTGGACCTCGATGCCATGCTTGCTGTGTGTTCCAAGCCAGATCTCGGTAGATCCATTCTCGGGAGTTGCGGTGACGAGAGGGATGTTTACAACAACTGCGAAAGGATGGCTCGGGTGGGAAAAGTCGGCGTCTGAATGGACCGGCTGTCGCATTGGGGTTCCTCCCGAGGCCGCCATCGCTGCGTTGGCCGTACAGAATGTCCATTTCGGACGCGGCCCCAGAAAAGCACTAGCAATTTGCGTGCCAATGGGATCTGCGCTTGTTAGCAGCGTCCGACTCGATATCTTGAATCGGATACGTACTGGTGAACACCGAAGGAAAGAAGTACTCGGCTACTGGCGGAGCATCTAACTGGATGTTGCCCTTGTTGTAGTTGAAGGGTCCTTTATCACCCCGAGCTAGAAGCGTCTGGGCATCTTCAACCATCTTCTTGTTCAAAATGTCGAGGTGCTCATGTAGAACAACACCTTCGACAACAACGACGCCATCTTCGTGCATGCATCTAACGGCCTTCTCCAGATTTCGCTCATTGAGGCGCAGGCTCTGGATCTCGGCAGGTGAAGGCTTGATAACGACGACTTGGTTCTGTTTGGTAATAGCCGTGATGAATTGATTGTTTAGAAAACGGGTAAATGTGTCTTGAGACTTGCACCCTTATTTTGAGGATAAAGCCTGGCTATAAATGCTCGTCGCATGAGCCCCTCGTGACGCCTGTATCCCGAGTTCGGGAAACACTTCCTCATCCCTCTGTTCATCTAATAGCATCATCTGTCCTAGAGAATGCGAATATTTTACCCGGAGGACACACATCGCGGGCTTGGTCATCAGGGTTTACAGATGGTAGCTGTAAATCTGTACATCCCCATTTTCCGAGCTCGGGATACCTTACTCTATATCGCAGTCTGCATCTCTACCTCGATCGGGCCCCGCCCCCGCATAACAACTACCACTGGATGGGTAGACCAACTTTCACGCCCTATTCCATGCGGGGTTGACAGAATCAATCGATGCGTATGGAGTAGACGTTTTCCGAGCTCGGAAAACCTTGCTTTATATGGCCGTCTACATCTTGGCCCCCGCTAATGAATCTACTAAATGATTCGGAGTGGCACGGCGCGCGGGCCCAAGTAACCCACTTACACTGTGATTGGCTTTTGTCCGTCAACTTGGTACAGAATCAAGCAACCGCAGTGGGTCATGGGCCAGAGCTACTTTACAGCAGTAGGCAAATATGACAAATGGCCACAGGATCACAGGACGGCGACGAATGTGCTAGTGTGGGGGACAGGAATGCTCCATTTTCGTGAGTCGCCGATGTAAGTGACTGGTTTCGCCGTAATGGGTAGACGCTGCCCAAGAGTGCGACATAAAAGCCGACAGGTTTTACGGTCTTTGTTCTGTTTTTTAACTCATCCTTCATTCGCGTTTAACTTGTTTACAACAACCTCAAACCAAACCTCTCTGTCATCTTTACAAACCCTGTTCCTTACTACCTATAAACACGACCAAAATGGCAGCCATTATCGATGGAGCCTTTCGCCATGACAACATGGACGTGCCTAAGGGTGATAGAGTGATGCCTCTGTTTGGTCTCAAGGGCAGGACAGCCATCGTTTCTGGTGCTAGCGCAGGTATCGGGTTGTCTGTTGCCCAGGCGCTGGCTGAAGCGGGAGCCAATGTTGCCATTTGGTACAACACTAACAAGCAAGCCGTCACTGAGGCAGAAAAAATCGAAAAGACATACGGCGTCAAATGTAAGGAACTGAGAGCAGCGTCTATTACGTTGCCGAGCTCATATCACTTCGTATTACAGGCAGGGCATACCAGGTCAATGTCGCATCAGCCGATGCCGTCGATTCGTGCATTAACCAGTTCGTGCACGAGTTTAATGGCCGGCTCGATGTCTTTGTCGCCAACTCGGGCGTTGCCTGGGAAGCCGAAGCATTCATCGATAGCCCCGCGCAAGAGGCGCGTAGGGTCATGGGGATCAACGTTGACGGCGTCATGTGGTGCGCTAAGAGTGCCGGAGCACATTTTCGCCGGCAGAAGCAAGACGGCACGACGATTGATGGCAAGCCACTAGATAATTACATTGCAGGCAGTTTCATTGCGACGGCCTCGATGAGTGGTAGCATTGTGAACATTCCGCAGCCACAGGCCGTCTATAATACTTCCAAAGCAGCAGTCATTCACTTTTGTAAGATATCAATCCTCGATGAACCTTTCCAGTCAAATAATGCTAATGTTTTTCTTCTTTGGCTTGGTAGGTAAGAGTTTAGCTGTGGAGTGGACTGGGTTCGCCAGATCTAATACAGTCTCGCCGGGATATATCCTTACAGACATTTCGAAATCTTGTCCTGCTGAAAGAAGAAAACAGTGGCGCGATAGGACGGTCATGGGGTGAGTAGTGTCGCATGTGTACTCCTGGATGGTCCGTGAAGCTAATCGTTGTGTAGCCGTGAAGGTCGAGTTGATGAACTCAAGGGTGCATATCTCTATCTCGCCAGTGATGCTGCATCGTACACAACAGGTCTTGATATGATTGTCGATGGCGGGTATAGTCTTCCGTAAAGATAAACGTGAGACTCAACGGCGGCAAGAGTGGGAAGCTCCTTGGGGATCAGAATGGTCATATTAGTTGATGACTGACGGTAGATTGTCTATTGTATACCTACTGGCCACGAATTGCACGCAAAGGATGAATAGATCGCGATGAAATCTATTGAAGCAGTGGCATCTTGCTTATCAGAGATTTCTCTGCTTCTGTACAACGGGCAGTCGTGGCTAATGTTTGCTACCAGTCCCGACGATCAGACAGATCGTTGACGGGTAGGGAGAATCTGATTCAAATGAAAGCCGAAAGGCATCGTCATCGTCATGGCCATTATTTTTTCCTTTCTAGTTTCCTAATGGGAACAGATGAGTTGTTTGACATGATCAAAGCCCGCGGCATGGTTGCATAGGGTATGGGAGGCGACTTGTTGAATGATGCTTGGGAGTTTTGAAGTGTCCTATAGCCACCCTATACGAAGTTGAGTGGCTTGGAGGAATCATGCCTCAGGCACCACTTGGCTGCCTGTTCGATGGCTCACGCTAGAAGGCTTCAATCTCACCTGGGCATCTTGGAATAATCAGCCTACGTCACTTGATTGAGGGGTTCTCATCATCCTGCACATCAAACAAGACCACCATGACCAAATTCTTAAAATTCGACCGCGATGCTGTTTTGACAGATCCTTGTCTGCGAAACCTCTACCACATAATATCCGATGTAGCGTATCAGTTCGCTGCCTTGGGCCGTATCGGTACGGCCAAAACCTTGATATCGCTTCTGCTCTCGGAATATTCGTCAGATTGGCAGCTCAGCCAGATTCGACATCTCAAATTTGCTTTCGCAGAAACGAATCAATGGCCAGACGAGATTCCTCCCGAGGACAGAACAGAGGAGGCCTTGGGTGAAATCTCGGTCCAGGAGTCCCCGCATCTGGGAGACGACAGCAGCGACCAAGACGATGAATCGCGACTCCAAAAGCTGCTCGAGCACGCCGTCAAGACCGATCCCCATGATGGACGTTTTGTCAGGGGGCAGAGTAGCGCGCTTGCTGATGCCTTGGCCCTTGCTATTCGGTTAGCCTCGGGACGCACTTCCTCGATTCAAGAAATTGAGGCAGACGAAAAGGTCCAGGACGCCCTTGGTTACGCCTCCCAGAGTCCGGATGATAGGCATGTGATCCAATATCTGACCGAACGTCGGGTGAATTGGCGTCTTCTCTCGACTGGAGCCTTGGCTCGCAAAATCGGAGTTGATACAGAGAAGCTTAACGCCCTCGCCCAAGAAGTGATAGCGACTTTTACCGACCGCTTCAAGAATGGTCGTAAAGCACACGAAGGCGAAAGTAAGTCTCTCAAAGAGCTTCTCGACGACCTTAGCCGGAATACAACAGCGAATGGTGTGGGGTTCTATAACGAGATGGGCTGGAAAGTCCCTGAATCGCTTTACGTCGATCCGCCTGCGACCGACGAGCAAATCTCAGCTGTGGAGAAGAAGTTTGGCACGACCCTGCCAAAGGACTACAAAGAATTTCTCAAACTGAGCAATGGATTTGGCGGCACGTGGAATGGTGGCTTTCTCGAGCCAGCGCTTTTCAAAGTTGATGAGATTGACTGGGTCGAGACGTATAGGGTTGGTCTCCCCTTGGGATTACACGAAACTCCAAACGGCATCATGGATCTCGAGTTGCCTGGCGGACACGAGTGGCCAGGCGTCCCAGAAAAAGCAATCAGGCTGGGAACTATGGATATTTTTGACGTTTGGCTCATATCTCCAGACGATGTCAAGAAAGCGGTCGAAGCATATAAAAAGTTCATGAACAGCCCGGAGACGCCCGATATTGTAAAGCGGCAGACTATGAAGCTTCTGGTATCTAAATATGGGAGCTGGGAAGATTTCGAGAAGCTCGACTGGGTCGTCATGGAGCCAGATGAAGGAGACAGTGCTATTCACGGCAGTTTTACGCAGTTTCTGCAAGCCCGACTTCGCGGCTCTGAAACTGGCGATTGGGAAGAAGAAGATAAGAGTGGCGCAAAAAGCATCGCCCTCAGGTGTGTGGCTGATGGGCCTTGACTTCGTGTACCTACCTAAGGAATGGTAGGACTAATCAGCTAAACCAAAATAAATCTTTTCGGAAAGGCGTTGCATGCACAGATACGATCCTAACGACCGACAAACCATCCATTTTAATGCTATAGTGACTTTGTAGGATACAGATCTATGGGTTCAAAGATACTGGACTCTTATCTTAGCACGACCATAACTCTCAAACAACTATTATTAGGCTAAGGGATTAATAATACTATCATAAAGGAGGCTAGAATTAGCTACTATATAATATTAATCTTTTATGAAATATACCTAAATCTAGCCCTGCTATGGTATGAGGATTTATCTATAAATTTTATGTTTTCCTGGACCCCTGGACAGGGAACCCCCAGGTCAAGAAGTAAGAGGTCGCGGGACGAGTGGCTTGGATGAATTGTGCCTTAGGCACACCTGCCGCAAGGCTGACCAGGTAGGCAGTTGGCTGCCTCTTCGACAGCCTCAATCCATTTCAGCTCTTGTCTTTTCCAAATCTCATTTTGGCAGTAGGAGCGCATCTCCAATGTCAAACAAAAAAGCGATGAGAGAACCTTCGCCTTATAAACGGCAGCGCGGCCCTCACGACCCAACCGAAGAAAGCGACCCGACGAAGAGAGCCTGTCATGAGCAGCCGACTTTGTTGGACACCTCACGGCTTCACGAGCCCAGCTGGTTGACACCGACACTATCATCTGTTCCAAGTCAGGGTAACTCGGTCAGCCCATTTGCGTTTAGCGACTCGGGGAGTCCTTTCTTACCCCCTTGGGACCCTCACAAGTCAGGCGGCCAGGAACAAGAGGGGGTCGTTTTCGGGTCAAGCGATGAAAATGACTGTTGTTGCTTCGGCGAGGTTTGTATACCCACCCACTCATGATTCGGTTCCGTGTTAAGAGACAGATTCTTATTGATTTCATGTCATCGGCTACTCTCGACCAAGACAACTCACATGTGCCAGTCGAGCTTCAGTTTTCCAACGACACGATAAAGCTTCATGTCGAGGGCTCTGGCAAGTATGTTGGTCTTTTAGACTCGAAGGCCATCGCCGATCTCGTTCAGACTTACGAGGTAACGCTTACGACCACCTTGTCGTGCCCAGCGGGTAGCAAGAAGAAACCCAGCGACACAATCCAAACGCCAAAAACTCTCCATATTGTTGTCTATGGGCTGCGCAAGGACATGGACAACATCGGTGATTTTCTTGAGGATTGTGATCTCTTTCTTCAGCACCCAACGGAATACGACAATCGACTGGAATACTTGAATCCTCAATACCTTTTGCGACCGGGCTCAAGTATGCCCAGAGCCGAAGATGCCGCGTTCCATGCTCTGCCGAGCCAACAGTCTTCTTCTGACCGCACGTTAGATGAGAAGCCCAAAAGCGAGGTTCATCAGGTTTTTGATTCTGCCAATGGACCTTCTTCGTTTTTTCAGGTTCAGCAAAGCCCTAGGCTAAAAACGAGTTTGAAAGAGTATGATATCTGGCTCAGTTAAGGATGATATTCTGACCTAGGCTTAGGCATCAACAAAAGGCCCTTGCAATGATGACTGAGAAAGATTGTGGTCTCATTGACAACACGACTTTCCCCTCCCTTTGGGAAAAGCTCACAGACTCGAATGGAGATATCAAGTATGTACAAGCCTTACTTATAATCATGATTTGGACCTAACAGCGGCTTGTTCTAAGATATCGCCATGTAGTAACAGGGAGAGCCGAAAACTCGCCCGCTCCAGTTTGTGGGGGAGTTCTAGCTGATGTAAGTATCCAAGCTTTCTTCTGATCGTTCTTTTCTCGGGACCTGACTAATAGGCTAAAGGACATGGGACTAGGCAAGACTTTAAGCACTATAGCTCTGATCACATGGTTTCTGGATCTCATTGATAACGGATTTCTCCTTGAACCTTGTCGCACGACGCTAATAATCGCGCCGAATTCGAGTAAGCATTTGGTATTTCGCGACTTTGAAAACGTCGGGTTTGACGTATTCTATCTTCAGCAATCCCTGGCTGGCATGAGCAGATCAATAGGTAAGCATTGCGTATTTCTCCTTCGTGGTTTCGTAACAGCCAACTTACATTTCTTAGTCACATTCTCCCCGACCAGGTTCGTGTAGCACTTTACCACGGGCCAATGCGAGATCAGATAGCAACCTCTCTTACCGAGTACGACATTATCTTCACGACATATGGCACTTTACAGTCCGAGTGGAAGTCGAAGAACGAGTCTTCCCCTCTGTTTTCGACCACTTGGGCTCGAGTCGTGCTCGACGAAGGTTAGACATACAACTCCACACAGCAAGCATCTGATATTCCGTCTAACTAACCGCTAGCTCACCATATACGTGACCGGTCGACACAGGCATTCAAAGCTGCTGTGGCAACACGGACGAGTCGAAGGTGGTGCCTTACAGGGACCCCGATACAAAACCGCCTTGACGATTATGGGTCCCTATTGAGCTTTATCGGCGTATCACCCTTCACAAGCAAGCCTATGTTCGACTTTTGGGTGGGAAAACCGGTAAGCCAGAACAAACCTGATGGACTGACAAGGTTAAGACGCCTTGTGAGCGCAACCTGTCTCCGCAGAACTAAGTACAGCGTTCGAGAAGAGCTAAAGCTTCCCTGCCGGACAATACGCGAATGCTCTGTACAGTTAGATCCTGATGACAGAGAGGTCTACGACTTTTTCAAGAGAAACGCGTCTCACCTAATTGCGGGCATGCCTGCGGCCGACTCTGATAACGCACCTAGAACTGGAAACATTCTCCCAATCATTAACACTTTGAGACTTATTTGTAACCACGGAAAAGTTCTCCTCCCCAAGTCCGCTTTGAAAGCCTGGAGTCAAAGATATAACCCAAGCATAAATTCCCACCTTACCACTGCCAACCTAGGGCTGTGTTTTTCTTGTGGGATGGAGGCACCTTCCCATGATACGCAGTCTGAATTTGCTTGTTCTCATCTACTTTGCTCTAGTTGTGCCGAGTCAGACGAAAGCTATCAATCCTCAGTTGATAGTGTTGTTTGCCCAAGATGCGCGAAAGATGACGATTCAATCACAAACGGTACTTTTTCAGGGAGAGATGGAAATTATCAACCATCTGCTAAAATCAGGGCACTCATACAAGGCCTTCGTTTTGAACAACAGAATACACTTTGCGCATCTGGCAGCGGTCCCGTGAAAAGGTTGGCCGATGAAGGAATCCGGCGTATGGCATACTGACAATCATCCAGTGTTGTGTTCACGTTTTGGATAAAGATGCTGAACTTGCTTGAGATTGCCCTCTGTCGGGCAGGTTTTCGATTCGAAAGAATCGATGGGCAAAAGTCCTTGGCCGAAAGAACTTCATCGTTGAACTCATTCAATAACGACCACAACTGCACAGTGATGATCGCCACTATTGGCAGCATTGGAGAAGGGTGAGATCCAACCATTATAACTGCCTTCAGTTCCTTAATGCTCAAATAGTGTTGACCTCACGACTGCGAACTTTGTTCACCTGCTCGAGCCGCATTGGAACCCCATGGTTGAAGAGCAGGCGCTCGACCGAGTGCACAGGTTAGGTCAAACGAGAGAGGTGATCGCCACCCGTTATATCACCGATGATTCAATAGAGACTGTGGGTGATGCCATTTCTAAATTTATCGACTTGAGAATTTGTCACGCTAACATTCCAACAAGTTTGTCCGGGATGCCCAGGAGGGAAAGTTGCAGCTCATCAACAAATCCCTTAGCCATGTTGGTGCAGGAGTTGACATAAAAGAGAAGTGGCATGCATAAGCCACGGTCCAGCGATACCCTCGTAGAGAGTAAAAGAAGCTGATTGAGCGTAGGCTAATGTGCTTTGCTCTTTAGGAGGGCCATGACGTGGTTCTACTTAGTTGCGTCCTGATTTATGTATATCATGCAATTCGAAGAGTGGGTTGGGATACAAATGTACCTAAATATACAGGGTGCTGGCATAAATGATCAGATGTTACTTCATCTTGGAACCTCACCTGGTGACTCGTGATATATTGTATCAAATTTAGGACTTTCATGTTACTATAAAAACACTCTTCTTTTCACATATACAGCGAAATCCGCTTGCTAAAATCGTTTCATTTATCGAGTTTCAAACTCTGTAGCGGTGAAGAGTCATATCGCACGTACCTAGGTACCACAAGAAGTTATCCCGTCTCCTAGTGACTTATTGGAAACCTTATTACTTCCGTCTGAAAAGTCTTGACCCTAACCAATTTCCCTACCTATTCAAAAGATACTGAGAGTGACCGACTTCTCTCTCTCCTCTGTTCCTCTCTCCTCGCAGCTGCCCATTCGACTAGTTCGTCCCATGTCTTCCCCAACCACTTTGCGATGCCTTTTGCTCCAGGCTCCATGGATGGAGTTACAGTTTCTCCCTTCCGATTCCCATTTGCAAATGTGACTCGCCAAGTAGGATCTGCACCGGACAACAACAAAAACTCTGTCAAGTAGGCTGCATCGGCGCTTGTCTTCCTGACAGCGTAGTGCAGGGGGGTGGGGTTTAGGTTGCCTTCTCTGCTTCTGTAGTTGACATCAGCGCCACAAGCAACCAGCACTTTTGCCAATACAAGGGAGCAGCTTGTCTGTGCCACAGATGTTAGTGCAGCACCCGCTGACACTGGAGAAATATTCCCCAATGCATGTTGTTCAGTCCAAAATGCTGCCAGGAGTGGTTCCATGACCGGATTTGGGACCCCGGGTATTGCATCCCTCGCTAACCCTTGGTATATGGGTCCAAACGATACGATATTGTCCCGCCATATGCCGAAGACCTCCATAGAATCAGAAGACATAACCGCACGGCTGACGATCTTGGTGTGAAACTGTGCGCTGGCTATTCTGTAGTGCTCACACATCCACTTGAGTACTGGAATGTTGGCAGTTGTAATAGCCTCAACGATAAAACTTCGTCCGTGGGGGTTTGATATTTCTGGTATTTCGAAAACGCGCTGAGCCATGTCGAGAGAACCAAAAGCAGCGACAGCTCTCTGAACTATTTCACGAAAGCCGCGTTTGCTTTGCAATTTTGGAAAAAGCTTCGCGACCCTGTCCACTTGATCCTCTGTTACCAGATCTAGGAGAAGGCGACAAAGATCATCTGGTGATACGTCATCCAAGCTTTTATCATTGCCAAAGTCAATTCTCTTGGAATGTTGTCGAAGTCGGTGATGTTCGCACTGTTGGCGAGACAAAAAGCCAAGAGTCGAGTATTCACAGCTCTGCACCTCACACTTGAAGGGGCGCTCGTGGTACTTAACATGGCTTTGGCGAAGCGCCCAAGTCTTGAAAGAAATTTGGTTAAATCGACAAGCAACGAATGGGCACCTGTAAACTCGTGGACCATAGTGCTTCTTGATATTTGAACACTGGCAATCATGTATACATTCGTTTCCGGTGCAGAGACCATTATCCAGAATCCGGTGTACCTGCTTGATTGTTGTAGAGATAGTTGTTGGGTCTAGTTCCATCCAATGTGTGTCTTCTAGAGCCTATCATTTAGCTTTATACCAGGTTTATAACAAGAGGTTACGATACCTTCATCAAGGCGCCAATCATAAGAACATTTCATGAGACGCTGGAAATCAAGGGCGCGTGAAACAATCCTGCACGCCCCAGAGAATGATTCGAACGTTTCAAACCCCCAAAAATTCAAATTCGTATCTGGCCCCTGGTCGTATTCTGTGTGCATGCGGTCAGCCATGAGTTGGTCGAGAAGCCCAACGAGTTGAGACGGCAGCTCCGTTTGTGAATGCTTTGTGCAGAGCCTAACACACTCCGCCCACTGATTGTGGGAAAAGTTCAGGAGTCGATACGAGCCAGATGCGACATATTGTTCCAGATCCTCTTCGTCGAGGTAGGGATGTAGGGCATCCGAACAGAGATATGTCAGACAAGTAGTCGAAATATCGAGCACCGCCTCTCCCTCATTGATGAAGGCATTTTTCTGACGGCGAAGAAGGTATCTAACATGTAAATCAGTTTTTATCAACTTCCATTCATTATTTCTTTTACGGCCTTACTCTTTTACTGTGAAATGAACAAATCTCAAATAATTATCCTCGATTTTGACAAGGGGTCCACAAAGGGGCAGGGTATTTAGCGTTGAGGTAACTCGCGGGATAATCCTTTTCTCAGTCTGGATGATGAGGGCTTGCTCCATCTCGTGGCGAGTGAGTTCAATAGGTGAGCACGCTACCCATGAGAGAATCCTCTTGCTCTGTTTCTGAACAGTTGGGGTGTTCTTTAGAATCCTCTGGAGAATTCTTTCATATCTGATAGCGCGTGTTAGATTCTATCAACAGAAATTTATGTCGAACATCAACAACTTACGCTTCGTCGAGACTTTCGGGGAGAACATTCAGCTGGTCTCGGATCGAGTCTAAGTCTTGCAACATCTCGATACTCTCTAACACAATTCTAACATAGAGAAACATGCCTAAATTTAATTAGCTGGACTCAGTTGGCGAGAATAGTGTACGCCAGATAACCTACCATTTGCCTTGGCAGCCAGTGGACTCAAAAGTTGCTGGATATCGGCGCAAGCATCACCATCAAAGTATGACTCCGCAAGCCACTTTTGGACTCGATCTGTTAAGTATGCCTTGATGCACCTAGCATTTTTCTGATCAATAAGCAAGATTGTAGCAGTCTCCTTGAGAATTCTCTCAATTCTGTCCGCTCTTCTGCTGCTCAGAAAGAGTCTGGAATCCGGACAGTCCTTCAATACACCAAGCATTTGGTGCGAAAGTATTTGTTGCGCAGATTCGCTGACTTCGTCCAAGCCGTCGACGATGAAGTATGTAGGCCCCGCAGCTTGGAGTAGCTTGGCCAATATTTCGAGGGCGTATTTGGAGTTCCCTTTCAGATCGCGCTTCAGATCTTTAGTATCAGAGAGAATTGTACTGCAAAGTACCGCTCTTAAGTCTCGGTCCTGGGAGGCGAGCTGGAAGATCAAGGATTGGAGGATAGGGAGGGAAGACTCTATGCCATGTCTGTAGCTGAGGAAGGCGAAAAGAGTATGGCCCAGGTCTTTGGTCTTGTCAACAACAGTGGATGCCAAATACGTCTTGCCTGTATATGACATCAGATGTTGACTTTCGACTGTGAACAGTGCTGTGATATCCAGTGGGGGCTATATGATGCACTCACCTGCCCCAGGAATGCCTTGAAGCCAGAAAATCTGGGGTGACTTCTGCCCTCCCTCAGCCCATTTGCAAAACCGCGCATCCTGCAGCAACCATGCCCCAGTGCCTTCACATCGATCATTGTGAAGGCGATCAAGATCTTGGTCATAGGATGGAGGACATATATAAGTTTCCATTGAATGGAAGTCCTGGCGTTCTTGAAATTCTTGAGTTGTGGCATAGTGCTCGAAAGCTTTCTGCCGTGCTGTGTGGGCTTCTAAAATGTCGCTCAGTGTGATCTCATTGCAAAGAAGAAGCCTGTGTTTCTCGATGTTTTGGGCTATGACCTGGATTTCGGATCGGCGAGCGGGCCACAGAGACTCGAAAAAGACCTTCCAGCCTAGAGGAAAGAGTCAATTGGATATTTCTGGTGACAGGGGGGATGGCGTGGAGTTCTTACGTGTGAGACCAAAAAATTTGAGCGAGACGAGGTAAAAATCAAGAATATCTTGGAAAAATAGACCCAGAACATGTTTGAGACGTTCGTTTTTCTTGAACAGTGGGATGAACTCGTTAAATTGGGGAAGAACGGAGCCTATGTTTTTCATGACATCGAGAATCGCGTCAAAAGAAGTGACAAGATTGCTAGAGATCTGTAGCAAAAGCTTGATGGGGCCCCAAATGAGAGCGAGAACATCTGGCTTCGCTTGGACAAAGACCTCAATCACGCCGGCGTATTCTTTGAGTCGTTCGATGTAAGGGCCGATTTTCTTCAAGCCGCGCAAACGTTTGCGATCTGCCTGGTCCTTCTGGAGCTTCTCGGTGTAGTCCCAGATGTCGTCAATAGTAGTCGCGGTACCGAGTTGAGAACGGAGTTTTGGATCCTTGACTCCATTGAGAAAGTCGGATTTCGCTTTCTCAAAGACTTCGCTGACTTGATCGTACGTGTTGGACGCCATCGTGACTGATCGCTCCAAGAAGACGTCGATTGAGGTCGAGAGTTGGATGAGGGAAGTTGCTCAATTTGGGGAGCCTCGTTTGCGTTGGGCCAACATCAGGCGGAAACGCCACCGCTTACACCGCCTTGGCAGGCATATTTGCCAGTAAGGCTCCGAGCGAGGCTCAGCGGTTACCTTGCAGCACAAGCTCCGCCAGTTGCACATTTGTATCATATTTCTTAGATCTGGACAGCATCCATCTCCTGAGCGCAAAGTGCTAGGCGCATGTATTAGTAGCTAGAGCCTCGCGCTTGTCTGGATTTTGAGAAAACTGCCGGCCTGCTCTATTACCATTAATAGCATCTTGAAATATTATCATGTAATCAAGGCTTCCCATTTTTCGGTTCCTTTCTTCCTTAAGCATGCATTTCCATCTCAAATGAGAATACCAGGATGTATGGGCGGATATTGATTACTTAGCAAGGGTGTATCAGGCAGAAATATAAATCCCTCAAGCAGGTCTAACTCCGGGTTTCTCTGTTTTCTACTACAACTATAACCCACACAATGGCTCCCCCGCAACCCCCCACTGACCGTAAAAGCTTTCGAGTTGCCATAATTTGCGCTCTACCTCGTGAGGCTGATGCCGTCTTCCTGTTATTCGATCACTTCTGGGATGAACAGCGAGATAGATACGGCCGGGCAGATGGCGACACGAATACCTACATCACTGGCCGCATCGGAAACCATGATGTTGTTCTGGCGATCCTTCCGAACATGGGAGCCAACAGCGCAGCTGCCGCAACTGCTGGTTTGCGATCGAGTTTTATGAGCCTTCGGCTTGCTCTCATCGTTGGAATTTGCGGAGGAGTCCCTTGTGTCGCTAAATATGAGGAATTTCTCGGCGATGTCGTGGTGAGTAAGTCCATCGTTCAGTATGACTGCGGCACACAATACCCTGGCCGGTTTGTTGTCAAAAGCACGGTCGACGACAGCCTTGGGAGATCCAACAATGACATTAGAGGCCTTCTTGCTGTCTTTGAGAAAGACTTGACGAAGGAACGGCTTCGGGTCGAGGCTTCAAAGTACTTGCAAGATTTGCAAAACGCAGCTAAGAAAAAGGAAATTAAGACCAACTACCAATATCCTGGAGCTTCAAAGGATATTCTATATGCTCCAGACTACGTCCACAAACACCGGGATTCGTGTCGCCTGTGTGCCAGCGATTCAGGCGTCTTCTGTGAAGCAGCTTCCAAGGCTTCGTGTGCCGAGGCTGGATGTAGTTTGGCTGGGCTAGTTACAAGGGAGCGTCCCTTGAAGGTTGACCAGGGTGAACGTTTTACCCCGGAGATCTTCATTGGCCGAATTGGGTCGGGTAACACGGTCATGAAAAGCGGAGAGGATAGAGACCGAATCGCTGCCAGCCACGACCTGATCGCGTTTGAGATGGAAGGCGCCGGAGCATGGGACGAGGTTCCGTGCATGGTTGTTAAGGGCATCTGCGACTACGCGGATAGCCACAAGAACAAAGCCTGGCAAGACTTTGCGGCAGCAACTGCTGCATCTGTGGCCAAAGCCATTCTCGGACGATATGCAGTCCACGATGGAGATCGGACGACCAGCGAGCGGCAGAGGCACAGACTGCCGGGTTTCTCCCGAAGTGACCCTGCAATTCCAGTTGAATCCTTCCAGCTCCTCAATTCGCTTCCCCCAAACCCCATCAGATCGGCGGGTAACCGGACCATCTCGTCCAACACCTTCGGCGACAATACACGAATTCACCAGGGTGATCAAATAGTTCACAATCACGGTAAGCGAAATCATCCTTGTACTAGCCCGGGTTTAGTTTGACCAAAAATCTACAGCATCGCGTTACAGCGCCGCCGACTGTTTGGCGGACCTTTTCGTTACAGACCCTCAAGATGACAAAAGCCGCATTGAGGCGTTCAAGGGTGGTCTGCTAAAGGACTCTTACAGCTGGATTCTCGACCACAAAAGCTTCCTCGAGTGGCGTGATGATCCCGGCGGTTGTTTGCTCTGGATTAAAGCCGACCCAAGAAAAGGCAAGACAATGCTGCTATGCGGCATTATTGACGAACTGATCAAGGAAAGTGACGACAGCCGTGTGGCCTTCTTCTTCTGCCAAGAAACAGATTCTCGCATTAATAGTGCGACATCTGTGCTGCGCGGGCTCATATACATGCTTGTTAAACAACAAGAGTCCCTCATGAAGCATCTGATGCAGAGGTACAAGGGAGCTACCAAGCACCTTTTTGATGATACCAACGCCTGGGTCGCTCTCAGTGATATTTTGACCACCATGCTACAAGATCCAGCGTGCGAGGGCACAATTCTCATCATCGACGCCCTAGACGAGTGTATTACCGACTTGCCCAAGCTCCTAAGCCTGATTATAGGGCTATCCAACTCGGCAGTGAAGTTCATTGTGTCTAGCCGCAACTGGTTGGAGGTCGACGTTTTGAGAACCATATCGCGGAATGTCTTATTGCAGCTCGAGCTTAATGCTGGTGCCGTCTCTAATGCAGTCGATATCTTCATAAACCACAGAGTTGAGGGACTTCCGCAGTTCAGTAAGGATGATGGACACCTTAAGGAGGCTGTCCGTCAACTTCTGTCTGACGGGGCCGATGGTACTTTTCTCTGGGTTGCTATTGTCTGCGAAGCGATCCATAACCCTCGGCTGTCCAAGTATGAGATCATTCAAAAGATCAAAGAGTTCCCCCAGGGTCTTGTGCCACTTTATCAAAGGATGCTAAACTACATTCTCTCCTCCCCTAGTGCACAGCTTCATAGACAGGTGCTAGCTACTATGGCCATCGTCTATCGCCCAGTTACTCTACAGGAGATGGCGAGCTTGATCCCAGATCTTCGGCCCTTCGGAGGCGACCTCGATGAGATAGGACGGGTTGTTCAGGCGTGTGGTTCGTTCTTGTGTCTCGGTCAGGATGTCGTCTATTTTGTTCACCAGTCGGCCAAAGACTTTCTTCTCAGCCCATCTTCGGACTTTTTATCGGCTTCCAGTGCCAGCCAGCAACACCATGTCGTCTGTATGGCGTCCCTCGACATGCTATCAAAAACACTGAAACGAGATATTTATAGCGTTGGCACACCTGGCTTCCACATCGACGATGTGAAGCCGCCGATCCCTAACCCTATGGACCCCATTCATTACTGTCGTGACTACTGGGTTCGCCATCTCCAACACTCGGGATTGGTCATTAATCACCCGATTATGAAAGCTGGGGGTGCGCTCGACGAGTTTTTGAGAGCCAAACTCCTGAATTGGCTCGAGGCTATTAATTGGGTAGGCAAACTCGGGGAGGGATTGATTGCTATGGCGCTACTCAATGACATAGTCGTATGTTTATGCCCGTATAACCTCGCATTAAAATTGATAAGCTAACAGGGGTATAGAGAAATGTTGAGAAATGTTGAAGCGCTCCAATATGTAATCATGAGTGCCAGTCAGGTCGTACATTACTTCCGACCCGCTCTCGAGACTACGCCTATTCAACTTTACACATCGGGGCTTCTATTCTCGCCGCCTCGAATAGAAGAGTTATTCTTCAGAAGCGAAAATAAAGATTCGCACTTGTTGAGCTATCACAAGGTGGATGTTCCGGACGAATGGTCCAAAAATTCGAGCACTCTTACGGGACCTCCAGCGCATACGCAACTAGCGAGTGTGAGGCTATCGGCCGACAGGACCAGAATCTTGACACAATCGACCGATGGTAGGGTACAAGTTTGGGACACTACCACTGGGCGTTGCCTACACACAGGACCAATTCTGAAAGATGCGATGCACTGCCAGGTGGCGTTTTCGAGGGACTTGAGGTATATGGCTATCGCTCACGGAGCCAATCTCAAGATTTGTAACCTCTCGGCCGACGCCGCGCCAGTTGGAGATACGATGAAGACAAAGACCATGTCCTTACTTACCAAAGTGTACAATCATTTAAGCGAAAAAGCTTCAATCCGCAAGGTTGTATTTTCAGATGACAGCGAGGAAATTGCCTCGGTTTCCGAAGACTGCCGAGTTTGCATCCGTGATGCTAGGTCTGGAGCCGAGGTTCAAACGTGGCGGAGCAATTTGGACACGACGTTTGCCGGCCTCAAGTTCTCCAGAGATGGACGAGAAGTCTTTGTATGGGCCATGAACCAGCTCCAGATCTGGGATATAGCCAGCGGCAAACTACAACTTGGCAGAACCTACGAATGCCATACCATTCACGACGTCGATTCTTCAACGGATTTACGGTGTCTCGCGATATGCAGCGACAAGGGCACTTTTATCTCTGATCTAAAAAACGGCTCCTCGATAGGCACTATCAATTTGCCTGAAGGCGTCACGGAGATTGCTTTCGACTCTGACTCGAATGATAGCCTCCGAACGGTTGCTGGTACTTTTAGTCTGAAGGATGGAGGCCGGGGATTTCACCTCAGTCTTGACGGTGGATGGGTTATGAGGGATACAGAAAGGATAGTTTGGTTACCTGCGGATTATCAAGTCCAAAGTAAAGAGATTTCTGCAAATACCATTGTTATAGCAGGTACCGAAGGGGGGTTCATTACGGCACAGTTTAGAAGCTAGAGTCATCGTCAGTTGCACATTGCCATTGTTTGCTTCGGCTTGGGACAAAGTAACATCACCAACTACTAATTTTGGACAAGTATTGATTGCTCTTATTATCTAACAAAGTATTTAAATATAGTAAAATTAATTATCATCTCACACACCGTGATAGACCTTGGTCACGACGCCAAGCTCGATATCAGACCCGGTCTTGTCCCCGTTGGCACTGACTGCTTGCCCATTATTTCCCCCGAACGTCGGTCTCTCCAGCCCAGCTTGGCCTGACTCTGGTGAAGATGTGTGCCTGTGCTCTGGATCCACCTCACTAGTTGTAATGTTGACCTCATTCTTCTGGTAAATCTTGAGCGGGATACTATCGGAGCTATTGATCTGCTCTTGGCTCTCTGAGATGCTGAGGCCTGGCTCATGAGTTGTGCCCTTTCTAGTCCTTCTTTCTTCCCGGGTGACACTGCTGAGGTTTCCGTAGGTTGATCTGAATCGCGATGTTGCTTCGCCAGTGCGCTGGCCAGAGGATTTGCCGTATTTGGCGTGGAATGAGCCGATACGGAAGACACGCTGCAGTAGTGTCCAGGTGAGGGGGAGATTGGCGGTGATAATGGCTGTTGACACCTCGCGGATGTACCAGTAGATCCAATCGGTTCCGTAGGGGTCGCCCAAGCTGTAGTATTTGCTGAGAGCTGCTGCTAGGATCTGGGAAGAAACAAGTTAGGAGATGTTGAATGGCTTTATTTGGATTGACAACTCACTGTGAAGATACCCAGCGCAAATACGGCGCAAAGGACGACCTTTCTCTTCACTGGCAGCTGTGATTGCAGGAATACTGGCATGGGGAGGGCGATAATCATGATGTCTGAAGAGATGTTGAGTACCGCGTTTGTAATCATGTGATTGGTCTCTGCTGAACAGTTCACTATTCATATGTTAGATAGGTTCATTTCGAGACTTGTTCACTCAATCTGTTACTCACAATCATCTGGAGGGATCTGCCAGTAGTGGTTGAACGGGCGGCACCAAGCAGCAAACCACAGGATTTGCATGACAACAAATCCAACGACAACATATCCTGCAACAATCTTGACGAGCACGTTTTGCCGCAAACTCAGTCTGCAATTGGGTCAGTGCTTGGCTTAGAATGAAAGATGGAGACGGGGTACTCACGTCAGTCGACTGTACATCAACAAAAGGCAACCCTTGACACCCCAGATAGTCAACATCTGCATCTGCTCAGTGACAATTACTAGTTTTGAACCATGTTCTCTTTCTTTGATATCGTCAGAGTCGAGTACGATTTTCTCTTTAGGGTTGATGAGGTTGGTCGGCGTATACGTCAAGACCTTGACGATGACCAGTAATATCGTGTACGTAATCTAATTGCGATGTCAGTACAGCGCATGTGATAAACTCTCTGGGGTCTTTACCATTGTGAAAGCCATGAGATAGTCATCGGCCAGCAACCCTTTGAATGATCCCAGCAGCATCCTTCGCGATGTCCTACATTCAGATGGTCAGCGACCGTGCCAGGAATGAGGAATTAGCCACCTACATTCGTGCAATGACCACTATCAGGGTCAAGGCATACCACGCCCACATCTCAGTATCAAGGGACGCCATGGCTGCCGATTGACGAGAATCTCGCAGCTGCAGGAGGATTTACCCAACTCAGAAAGCTGGGCAATGCCACCCAGGCATGGGAGGGGAGCTTGGGGTTTTCAGGCAGAGATCTGCAGACTCCTTAGTTTAACCTTTCCCAGCCGGGAACCGGTTAGCAATAAGAACAGCAAAGCATGACAGGTCAAGACCCATAATTGGACCAGATGGCATCAGGATCATGAATCGTCCCATTCTCTCGTGGCTTCGGTCAATATCGGAGTGGCTTGCGCACAGATTAGCGCCTCCCAATAGAGGGTCACTAGCGAGTCAGGTGCGATTTTCCGCGCTACCAGATCGTTCTCGAAGCAAAAGGGGTCCGAGCCCTCGATGCGCCGCGCTATTACACAATTCGTCAGGCTAACACAGCCCTTATCGAGCGCCACGCCAGTGGAGATCCGGGCGGTTCGGCTGAGGCAATTTTGCATGGTCCAATGATGATCGCTTGATGATCCAATGGCGTTGCGAACTCGGGAGGACCTGCGATCATGGGCTAGAGCGTGGGTTACTCGTCAAACGGTTCGCTTGCGCCGCCATCGGACCAAGGACCTGGGCCCATCCCACGCGGTCCGGTCTTGGCTTTAAGTTTTCTGGCTGAAAGAAGCAAGTTGGGTTCATGCAAGGTACGCGTTGTCAGCTGGACGTGTCTGACAGTGGAGTTGATTAAAGGGGCATTTATATCTGGACCATCACGCAAGCCAGTCACCGTCCTTCACTTTGACGAAACCCCCATTACGTGCTGACCGATGCCCCATCTGGCGTCAGCACAGGCCCCTGAATGTTATTACTGAAAGACGCTCCGCGCCTCCTTGCCCCTCTTAAAGTCGATTGCAGCGATATAATACACGAAGCTCCCCTCTGGGCTAAGCTCATGGTCCTACACCGGCATGTAGAGAACAACCATCTTGGTGGACAAGACGGGTGTGACTGTACCCCGGATGTCCCTGTTGTACCAGCGATTCGTGCACTTGCCCGTTTTGTCGTTTAAGTCGATTCGAACCAGACCTGGAGCCATCTGGCTGATGTTATTGAAGGCCCCGGTAATTACGGAAGGGTTCAGGTCAGTCCCATCCCCGAGTGGTGAGCCTCGCATCGTGTGCACCGGAACGCCGTTGTAGAAGTTGCCCCGGACCGCGCTGTAGGTCTTATCACTGTCAAAATAATTCAGTATGGTGTTCTCGTTGGCACTGGCCCCCGGCTCGAACAGCGGCATTGAGCAGACCGGCTTAGTGCCATTCTTGCCGGCCGGCATTTGCGGGGATGTGGAGGCTCACCTGGCCATCTGCGTTGTCCGTGTACACAACGTACTTGTGTCCGAGGAAGGACAGTGTCCTTTTTGTCGACGTTTTCAACGACGACCGTGTCACTTGTAGTAACGCCAGCCCCGACGAAGCCGCCGGTGCGGAATGATAGGCTTCCCTCAGCGTCAGAGGCCGTGCCAACGATCTTAGAATCCTCCTGCGTTACAATTGAGAGGTCAACGTCACACCACTTGATGAATGACGTCTTTCCACCTTTTATGATGAGCTCGACGTCAATGATGTGCCTATTCGCAGTTATTGCGGTGAAATAACCGCCAAGAATCCGCATATAAACCATCGAGACAATATCCAATTCAGAGGGCGGCTCCTCGGGTCCCGGGTAGGTAGCCTGTATCTCGAAGGTTTCTGGATTGAGACAAACGATACACGCCGTGTTGTCACAGCACATGAACGAAGCAATTATGTAACCTTCTGAATCCCAGAGAACCGGCACTGGAGGAGCCATGGCTTAGGACTCGACGTTTTTGATTTTGCTCGAGGTACTCTCGTATTTTACAAAGCGCGTGTTACTAGCATCCCAATGGTGTGGGTGCGTAGCCTGGTTAATTTTTGCAAAGCATCAGCGACATTAGTGACCTCGCTAATCTCTGCAACTTTTATCATGGGTGTAGAAACGCGCGAGACCGGAATAAATACAGGCTGAGGACAGGGAATGGAGTAGTAATTACGGAATACCGGGGCTATTAAGGCAGAAAGCTAGTCGGCCCAGCCGCTTAGCATAGGTAGTTATATATTTAGACACACTTTATTACAACCTACTTTATTTTATTTATAGATATTCACTACAGTAATCACGACTCTATTCCTTCCACACCGCCAAGGACGGTGTTCGAAGCTACGCTTTCGAAATACTAGCCAGTTTCGCGAAATCAGGCTCACCCAGTCCAGTAGCCGCATCCCAGCCAGCGAGTGCCTCCCAACCAGTTTCAAAAAAGTTACCATCCGCACATCCTTTCGTATCGCTACCGTCTTTGACGTCTCGAAAAGCCGAACTAGTCTTGGCGGAATACAGCAAAGGATTCAGGAAGCCCAAGACAGGTTTCTTGTTCCGAAGACGCATGTCATTAATCAGAGCAACCATGGCCGCAAATACTGGCGCAGAGGCGCTCGTGCCGTCATGAGTGCTTGGTTGGCCTCCGGTGAGTGTCAGATAGTCGTCGCCCAGGAGACTGACGTCTGGCTGTGCACGGCCAGTGGTGTTGTAAAAGCCCTTGTGCTTGCCCTTCAAGGCGGCAATATAGCCGGAAACAGCCTTATTCTGCCAGGAGGCGCGTCTGAAGACATTTGACATGCCCCCGGAGCTAAAAGATGCTGCACCACCATAGCCTGCCGTGGCGCCTACGGACGTCATCCACGGGCAACTCGATGGGAATGTCGGTACAAAGAGTCGTTTCTTGCCGGAAACACCAAGGCAACTAGTATCCCCACCTGCACCAGACGCTCCTCCATCTCCGGAAGATCCAACGATAGAAATCCCTCGTGCAGCAGCCTTCGCAAACAGATCACAAACGCGTTTGGCGTAGGCGGCTGGAACGTTCTTCTCGTCGTCGTTGTAGGAGATGGAAATGACTTTGGGTGGATTCTTCAAACCAAGCACGTACTCGAAGAATTCGGCATATGGCTCGTTGTCGTCCGGTGAGATGGGCCCGCCGGGGGCTTGACCGACCTTTGGTGCGTGGCCACCTACTGAGTAAAAGGTGACGGGTAGCGGACCCGTGAATGCCATTGAGTAATCGAGGTCAAGTTCGGCCTCAACAGTGAGCGCGCCTCCGTCAGCTGGAGGTTTGAGAGTGCCCTTGTTGACAGAGACGACGTTGATGGTAGGGATAGATTTCGGGTTCTTCTTATCATATTTTGTCAAGAAAGCTTTGACATCCGTCACGTTTGGAAAGTTGTTGAGAAATCCTGCAATAGCAATCGTGCTGCCTGACTTGGCATCGAGTGGGCTGTAATTTATATTGTATTTCTTTCGCAGCTGAGGAGGACACACGCTGTTTGAGCAGTTACTGGGCCCAGTCGGTATGTGCTGCCTCTTGTGCAATGTATTTGGCGTGGAAGGATATCGAAAGAAGTGCACAGTCGGGTAGATGTAGTCGATTGCCTCTTGTTGCGTCACTGGGATGCTGTACTCGGTAGTACGGATCACAGTCCGGCCAGTAGCCCGATGTCGAAACCGGAAGAAATTGGTCTTCAGGACGCGATTCCAGTCCGCAACAGCTGCTGTAACTTCAATTCTTCCGGGGCTTGTGGTATGATTGGATAAAGCCTCGTCTTCAAGCCAGGCGGTCACTTCGTTGGAAGCGACACTCATATCAGGCAAGAGGTCTCGTAGCTCATGTGCGCCCAAGTACTGGCCATACCGCTCAGAGCTTGGGTCGGAGACGTCTTGGGCCACCTTGAGATATGGCTTATCTGGCTCCGCGAGATAGATTCTGAGAGACAGGAGTTCATTGTGTTGGGCAGCTCCTAGCTTCACATAGTCGCCAGGGATTTGGTTAATGGATTCATAAGTCGACGCGCGACAGAACGGGGAGACAAGCCACACGTAGAATAAGTGACTGCAGCGCATTCTGAGAGTGATGTAGGGATGCGCGGATGAAGCGACAAAAAGTGACGAGGATTGCCGTCAAGAAAGAGCATGGAGTGGTTATAATAGCCTCAAACGATTGTTACTGGAATTAACCTCGACCATGAGATAAGAATAAGGGACGCCAGTCTCTGATTCGCGCATTGGTACTTGTCCCATCTCGTATTCTGCGCAGAACATGATCGACGTCTGATTGTTTCCTCGAGGGCGCATGGTCGATCTGCCAAATTTAAAACGTTCTAGACGCAAGGGGAACTTCGAATCTTGCCGAACTTGCCGTACGAGCCTATTGGAAAAGGCTATTGGCGCGCTAGCCAGCCCCTGTGGCCTCCGAGCAATGTCGAATACGAGCGACTGACAAAAGCCCCTCCAGATACTAACCTGATCCATGACGACATCGGGATAATCTTGGACGGTTCATGCAATCGAGCTCGGTAGATGGCGAGGGAGATCCACAAATTGCCAGGACCGTTTTGACACCCTTCCAATACGAGACGGGGGTCTGTCCCGATTTAGGATATCGTCTACTTAGCTCCCGTGTAAGAACCTAGACCTTGAATCCTGCCGGTTCTGCATTTAATGGTGGGTTTTGCTCGATACCGATGGGTGCTTAGTTCTTGGCAATCTCTCGCCAGCCCTTACGATATTATACACTTTTGTATTTTATATGTGACTTCATTTACAGCACACAGACTTCGCTTTTTGTCCCCCACAGTAATGTTGCTTCCGAGCATTCTCCTCTCAGTCGCCTTGTGGCAAGGTGAGGCAGCTGCTGCACCACCACAGTCGCAACCTCCAACTATTCCCATTTCCTACAGCTATGGTGGCTATCCTCGGTGAGTTGAATAGTTCGCGCGACATATCGCCAAGAAGCTAATACACAGAATGCAGTGTACAAGCCGACATCAAATGGGGCACTCCAGGGCAATCTCCCATCCCTACCATCTTCGACACGGGTTCCCCCAGTTTCTGGGTTTTCGGCCCCAAGGCCATTATCAATGATGGCACCAACGCGCACTATGTGCAGGGTCCCTGCAACAAGACGGTCAAGGCATTCTATAATTGGCCCAAGTCAACTTCTCACTCCAAAGGTGGCGCCACCAAGCCCAAAGGCGGAACTCTTGGCTATGCCTACGGCGGCAACGGCAAGCTCCTATCAGCTCCCGCTATCATCAACGACACATTCTCCTTCTCCAACCCGAAATTCTCCAAACTGAGTAATAACCAAGTAGGGCTGGTAGACTATATGCAAGTTGCCCAGCTCGACCAGGATTGCAAGATCCCAGAGTCCGACTTTGACCACAGCATCCTCGGGCTTGCACCACTTACTGAGGGCTTTGCCGGTCCCTCTTTTCGAGATAACTTGCGCCACAACGGTAAAACGCAGTCCTCCTCTTTCAGTATGTGGTTTGATCAACAACCCAAATCCATAAAGTCTCCGTACTCGGGCGCCGCTGCCTTTGGCGCCGTGCCTACCAAGCAGAAATACACTGGCGAGCTTGTACGCATCAAGCAGAATTATCCCAAAGACGGTTATGTCGGATACTATTCGGCGCTCCCTGAATTAACTACTACGTCTATCCGCAAGCCGGGCAAGCCTGTCAAGATTGGTCTGGCCGATTCGTCCGTTAAGCGATGTCTACTTGATTCTGGAACCGGTGAAGATAGACTTCCCTTCAGCTCAAAGGATATCATCAAGGCAACTGGGCTCATTCAGCTGGAGAGTCCCTATGTACTGGCTTGGAACGGGACTTGCGAATCCATCCCGCGCAGTGCAACCTTCAACTTTACTTTTGCAGGAGCCACAGCCGGCAAGAAGGTCACTGTGGCTGTGCCCATTCGCAGCTATGCTCGTGGCGAGTTCGATGAGACTCCTGGTTACGACGCTTCCAAGCACTGTGCCTTGAGTCTTTCGGTGGATGAATTCGGGGGCTGTACTTTTGGCGCTTCCTTCTTCACAGCCGTTTACGCCGTATTCCACGATGACAAGAAGCAAATTGCGCTTGCTCAGGGTGGTGTTTCCACTGGTTCTGCCAATGGTTTGACTGGGATTGGCCCGCTTACTCCTGTCCTTCCGGGGTCAAACATTCCAAACTCTGTCTAGATAGGCAGTTGTCTATTGGAAACTGGTATCTATAATTACGATTCTGTAGAAGTATGAGATATGTCTGTTTAGAAGTAATAAACTGTTGATTTATATGAGTCATTTAATATAGAATCTCAGCGCTGTAGCGGCGATACAAAGGGAAGCTCTATAAGATGTGATAACGGACCACCAACCCAGATGAATGCAGCCAAGATCATGGGAGAGGTGGCAGGGTAACCAAGGCTAGGTTATAAGCCACAACACCGATAGAATTTTATGGGCCTATAAGTGACGTTGTTTCATGGTTGCTAGGGTCCGAAAATACTGGCCGTTGGCACGAGTGGTTCTCACGATCAGGACATGAAATCGTGTGCAGAGACGGCCGATACGGATACAGCATTCGTCCCCTTTCCATTGCAAACGACCTATTTCCAGCTATTTTACCGTGTGTTTAGTTGTAGATGAAATTCCTGGTGTTCAGGTCGTCATTATTCTCATACGACTTCCGTGCTGTATCCAGGGCTGAAATCTCACTCTCGATCATGTCTTTTATTGTCAGACTCAACTGCAGATAAGCTCAAGCGGCAGATCTAACATCTTACTGATTGTGGGGCAGAGGTACTAAATCCGAGTGAGCCAATTAAGGATGTAGAGCCATGTCCGAATTGATCTAGACGGAATCCTCTTCCGTCATTAACCTCCAGCATGGCCAGGGCTGTTACTTTGGCCGGTAATTGCTGACTGCTTTACTTCCTGACAACCAAAACTGCACCCTCAAAATACACGCCGCCGTGCTCTTGAATCTCCTGCTGAATCGCCTTCTCAATCTCACCCATCCAGCGACTCTTCTCCTCATCGCTCCATTGGGTCTGTGCCTGTGCAACCAACGGACTGTGTCCGAAGAGGCCCCTCAATCCATCTAACCACTTCCCTTCTTCGACTACCACATCCTTGTTGAATGTCTCGATCTGCCCCTTCGCAAAGCCCGCCTTCTCAGCGCACCCCGCCAGATACTCCAAGTCTGAAGATTCGGGGCTGGGCACTGGTATGAGAGGCAGATCAGGCCGAATGGCCCGCTGCGCAGCATGCATAACATGGCTCGCACCAAAGCGGGACCAGTTCGTGAAGACAGCGATGCCAGATGGCGCAAGGGTTGCGCGCACACGAGAAATGGCCTCCACGGGATCAGACAGGATGAAGAGGGAGATGTTCATGATTGAGTGCGTGAAGTGAGCTTCTTGCAGACCAGGGAGGTGTTGGGAGTCGAGGACTTGGAAATCAACTCCGTCTACGTCTTTGAAGATCGACTTGGCGTTGTTGATCATGTCCTCGTTAATGTCGGTGATGAGGGTTTCCCGTGGCCAGTCTTCCTTGGGCAAAAAGCCTAGAATAGCGGCCAAAGCAGAGCCCGGACCAGCGGCATTGTCATGAACAATGGAAGCGGCGGTGATGGGGTGCAAAGACTGAATATGCGGGAGAATAGATTTGAAGAGCGCGGTAGTAGAATTGCCCGTTGATAGGGCGTACTTGCTTGAGAGGGACGAGAAGTACGACGGGGTACATACGTCACTGTGGGTGAGCGGATTATCAGATCCAGAGTTGGACATGATTGCGGGGGCTTGCAGGAGGTAATGGAACGAGTCGATCGAGTGGTGTTGAGTCTCAGGACTGCTGTAACTATATGACAGAGGACGAGATGAGGTTGTCGATGGATAAGCGAACCCTCGGCTCACGCGGGGAGTTATAAGGCTGTAAGCAATGTAAGCGCTAAATCCCTTGTGCTGACCGTGTTCTTGTGCCACATCTGTTCTTGGCCGCTTAGTTAGCATATTCTCCCTCCTGATGGGTCAAAAACCACTGCTCCTTTGGACTTTGAACCATCCCAGCGCTCGTCTTTTGCTAATACTCCTCGTGTGGGCCTCTCTGAAAGATTTATGGAGACACGTGTGTCTTCTCTATGCTCAACCCTCCTCACTATTCCACTCTATCTATCTATTTGCATCTTCCCATCAAGCGTAGGGCTTTCACTTTTCAAAAACGAAAATGAAAAAAAAGATCACACGAGTCATGTCTCTACTCCTTCATAGCCGGTACCTTGCCGCCATACGCTCTGGCTTATGATGAAAACTATTGATAGCCTCAAAAACTGAGTATGCTGTTTCGAGAATCTATATAGAGAGAAAAGAGCCTGAAACCAACATGTTCCCTGGAGGATATGGGTACGTTCTGCAATCTGTATCCTCTAATTTGACACCTTTAAATGCCTGCCGGGTGGTCCAACTACCTTCTGCGCACGCTCTACTAGGCTTTCATATGCCCCTTCATGGCCTTCAGCACCTCGTTCATCGTCTGGAGGTCCAGCTTGTCTCGCGCGTGCTGCATTACGACCGCCTCGGTTTGGCCTGCAATCTTCTCGACCATCTCTTCATCCATTTCCCGTACCATCTCCTGCGTGAGGATTTCAGTGGGAAGCTGGTCTAGGATTCCCTGTCCCACAACCCACGTGTTGACATACCCCACAAACGCTATCATACTCATCTATTCCCATTGGGCTCTCGGTTAGTCACGCGTTGCACTGAGGCAAAACAGAAGGGAGGATCGGAATACTGTCCATCTTACCTCATAACAGGTCTCTTCTTGCAGAATGACGCGTGAGGCTGCGCGAATGTTGTAATCGGCTGGGATGAGTCCCACGACCGCGTCGGTGGACTCGCTACTCGAGCGAAAGACTCCTCCAAGACTGGCTTCAACCACGCGACCAACGACCTCACGGCCTAGACCTTGACCACACAGGCCTTTAATGACGGCTTCCGTGGCAAAATTCAAGAGTTTGTCGGAAATGATTGACTGGTTTTCCACTCCCTGATCAGTGGCAAGTTGATCTTTTTGGCGCCGCAAGCGGGCGAGATTGACAAAGCCATGAGAAAACCACATGCTGTCCCTTCCATGGCAATCAAGGAGCCTCCTCAAGTCGCCGTGAGATATGGCCTCCATTTCGCTGAGTTTTGGGAGAATCTGGTATTCCCGAAGAGCCTTGCGTACATCCTCGTCATCGCAGGCTGCACTCAGCACTGCGTCGATAAATCGATGCACAGCGCGCCAAACAGCATCCAAATGGTTCCTTGCGATGTCGGCCCACTTCTCCGACTGCCATTCGGAAAGTCCCGAAAATACTACCGGGTTGGTTTCTCCGGGAGCGTCGCCACCACTCCAACGTTGGATACGTTCCGCGACCCAGCGTTCATGCTCCTCGCGGGTGGTGAGTCCAGACTTATCATGCGTGTAGTATTTGTCTTTGACGGCATCGGAAATGATCCCTTCAGTCCTCGTCCTCGTATCGTCCTGGTGAGAGGGACTAACAACATCCATCAGGGTGTCATATGTTGCGTCAATGACGTTATCGATCGTCTTGGACCTGTTGCCGCTTCTGTCCTTCCTTTTCTGTCGTCTAGTCCGGGCCGAATTTGAGGGAATCATCTCGGCTACCAGATCGCCAACCGGAGTTTTGAGGACTGTCGCGCTTTCCTCGGTGCCATTGATCCCTTGAGTTCTGCCGCATTCGTGAAGTACCGAAGCAAAGAGTGTGCTCAGAGCTTTGATGTTGGCTCGTAACTTTTTGTCCTGTTCGTGTGGGTTCTCTTTGCCAAACTTTCCGAAAAAACCATCGCAGGTCCGGCAGCTAACACTGCTTAGATGAGGCTTCCGGCACGACGGGTTGATGTAGGTTCCCTGACACCCTTGTGTAGCGAATCTCTCGAATGCTAGGGCGATGCGCGACAGATATGCGCGGCGACCACGATCATCGATCCTCAAAATGCCGTTCAAATCGACGCGATTTTGGATAGCAGACGTCTCCTTCTGAAGCTTATCTACAAGCTTTGGGAGCATTGCTTGGATATGCTTCCAGATCATATCCTTGAGGGCCACCCTGAGCGCCCTAGTGCCCATCTTTGTCCTCGGTGCATCGTGCCAGCCATTCCCGGTGTCGAGAAACCACGCTTCTTCCCGATCATCCCGCTGTTGTAGAGGCACACGGCTTGTCTCCGTCCTGTTCCAGTTCTTGACAACGTGCCATCTTGGTATCGCGCTGTCTTTTCGACCATGAAGTACGTCTCTTGCTTGCTCAAGAGAATCAGGGTCGTCCGTGAACTCCGGGTGGGTAAGAATCCCGACTACCCTCTGCGCAAGGCGGGAGTCGCGAGCCAAGATGCTTTGAACGATCTGTACCGCATTGGAGTTATTGTAGGAGTTCCCAGCATGGGTGACTAGCAGAACCAGGTTGCTCTCTTCCTCAATGTACTTCTCGACCATATTCATCACAATGGTTCGGTCTGCATCGGTTTGTCCGTGGGAACTAGCTTGAAATATCCCAGGTAGGTCTAGCACATCGAGGTAAGGCAGGTGTGGTCCGCATTGGTTGACAACAAGGACATCATCGGTGAACCCTGCCACAGTCCCTTGGGTGGCGGGATTTCCGTCTCGAGTTTTATCGTAACCAGGAGGCGCAGGTACTCCGAGGACGGCTGCCGCCCGTGCAATGCACTCGCCGAACATCTCAGTGCCTGCCAGGTGACCCTCGAATGCACGCAACCTGTCACGATCGTCATCCGACCGCGAGCTTCCTGGCTCTATAAAATAGCTGATGCGCACCTCCGAGGATCTGCGGAGAACGAGTTTGATGGGGAAACGGGTGCAAAGACCACCATGCACCGGGAAAGGAAACCGGGCGATAGCTTCCAGGAGAGAGCTTTTTCCGCTACTCTGGTCACCAACCACGACGAGTTGCGGGACTGCTATGTTCCTGTCACGCCGAAGCCGCGATAGCTTCTGGAAGGCGTCGAACAGCGACACGTGCGACTCGTCGATCAGGTTTTGGGCGCCGCCCCAATTGGGCAGTGGAGGGTCGAGATTGTCGACCTGTTTTGAGGAAGGCCAGGTAGGCGAGTTTCCACCGTGGCCCCAAGTTGAACTGAAGATGCCATTCATCATGTCGAGAGTAGGTTCAATGGTGCTATCTCCTGGGGGTTGTGCCGAGCCGAATGTGTTTTCTGAGAACAAGAACTGCTCGATTGCTTCCGCAAGTCGGTTTCTCATATGAAAATGGAGGCAATAGGCTGTGCGACTGTTTTGGACCGGGCCCGAGCGTGAAGAACAGAACAGCTCGAGGTCGTGAGGGAATCTCGAGCCTATTTATGTACATGTTGAACTCCATCTGGAGTCTTCGCTCCTAGGCGGGTCATAAGCTGATGAGATGGAATTCATCGGCAACTGATGCCAACAGAACTGCGAATTGCAAGGAGATTGAAGCCTATCAGACACCTTTGCCAGAAAAGGCCCAACCATAGATCTTTAAAATGTGGGCCTATGCACGATCCATGTCGGCAACTTAGCAACTGACCACTTAACAGTCTTAGGGAAGGGTCGAGCATGCTGGGCGTTGACTGGGGCCCACACATCCCCGTCGGCTCATCCCTTCGGGCCAACTAGCTCGTAGGGCGGTTCGTGTTCCCCATAAGCTACAGGATACTTCTCGTATCGCAGGAATACATATGATGGTGACTTGGATGATCGACGTTCTAAGTATGTTTGTTATACATCAAGTGACTTATCAGATCAGGTTTTATCGTCGACCTTTCATTTGTCGAAGATCGCCCCACGAGCCAGTTGGCACCCGAAGTGATTCAAGTTGTACGCCACAGTCTTGGCCGTACATATTGCAACCCGATTGCTCTCCTAATATTATCCTATACTGAACTCACGGTGTGCCAGACAACCTCAGTTTCTTTTCTCAACCTCTCATCATCACAGGGCTGAGACGTTAAGAACGATAGATGACTTTGAGTGGCATGACGCCACTCACATACCGCCTCGATCTCAGGACGAGGAGAGTGGAATCAATCCCGGCTATCTCTTGTCGGTTGCGGACCCGCGCCAGACGCAGTACAACTTCGGAACTCTTCCCCCCCAATTTGGATATCCACACCCGATGACAGTCCAACCCAATACGCATACTCTTCTTTACGAGGGATACAATACCGATACTATTCCCATCCAAGGTGGGATTCTGGCCATGCCGGCAACAGGTCAGGGTATACCCATCGCCCAATCTAACAACCCACAAGGAGGCTACCAAGCCATCCCCACGACCAGCCAAACCTCCCTTCTTCAGCTACCTTCGACGTATATGAATACTCCCATTCCAGCGAACTTCCAGCATCACGGACGTAATTTCGGCGTGCAACCCGACCACGCTGACGCTGATACAGCGATGACTGATGCTTGGGCAATGTCTGGATGCCCTGCGGCACCGGGCAGCCAACCACCCGAAAAGATGATTTGTCCTATTACGGTGGAGAAAAGCCGGGCTCGACCAAAGAAGAAGAATGCCGAAGAGGAACCGCCCAAGGGCTGGCACGAGAAGTGGGAACCATGGAGAGAAACCATAAAGTACCTCAGGTTCGACCAAAAACACACAATCCGTGAGTTAGAATTTGAAATGGCGAGTCTACACGGCTTCAAATTTGCGTAAGTATATCGTCTCACCGCTCACCATCGAGTCCAGATGAAACACATGGCTGATTCTTGGTAGAGTCTTGACATATGGAAAACTAGGCGAAAAATGGGACGAATTCAAGGGGGACAACCCCGTGTTCGCCTTCTAAGGCACCCCTTATTTTTCCACCCGCTATGTATGCCTATCTGGTATCTTTCCCCCCCCTTAGATTAGCCCTTCTATATCGATCCTAACCTTATTCTCCCCCTTCCTTTTATAGTTAGT
>JAAGWO010000043.1:0-11739 GCA_013266205.1 Fusarium decemcellulare
TACTATAAATAATCCTAAGAAGATTAAATTCTTTAAGAAGTAGCTTTTTACCTTAAGAAGCTTAAATAAAAAGCTAGCTAGTTATTAATCTCTTTTTAGTAAGTATTAAAAATTCCTTAAAGAGCTTAATAAATAGAGGTACTAATAATAGCTATTATAATTAATATAATTATGTAATTAACTATAAGAGGAAGGGGCTATAGAGAATAAGGTTAGGATCGATATAAAAGGGCTACTAAAGTAACAATCTAAGGGGGGGGGAAAAATACCAGATAGGCACACACAGCAGGTGGAAAAATAAGGGGTGCCTTAGAAGGCGAACATGGGGGCACTATTGGCTAACCTACAAAATGAGGATTTTTGAAAACACTTCTAGAATTAAAAACTATTAGAGAGATGTCTTTATGGAGTAGTAAACTTTAATATAGCCTACTCTTCGCGATCGGAGCTGGAAGTTCGGAGGCGAGTGACCTAAGTCCAATTTTACGTGCCCATATGCTGCATTTGCTATACTTTGTCTTTAGAGACCATAATCCTATAAATACTGCTAAAATTATTAGAAAGTTGCTAACGACTGAAGAATTCAGGAATATTGGCAGCTTTGCGGTGTTTGCAGCCGTACATTCCGATTGAATGCTGTGTCTCTCAATGTGCCGCGTGAGAGGTGGTGGTGCTGTCAGTCACATGAAAGACACCCCCGCACTTCGACTATGTTCTCGCATACCTCATATCCCTTGGGTAGTGATATTCTCACAGATTAGCTGCAGATATGACGCCATGTGGCTATGCGTCATCTGCCGTGGGAATGTGATGGCACTCCGTTGCTTGCCGGCATCTGCCGTCCGAAGACGGTTTGTTCATCTATAAAAGGGATCGAAGTAGGCAACTGCAATTCCTCGCCAGAACTCGGGGCACTACCCAAGAGCCAAAATGATTTTCACTTCTGCACTTCTTGGGTTGACGGCCCTGGTGTCTCAGGCAAAGACCGAGCAGGATCTGCCAGTGTTGACGCTGCCATGGGGCAGATACCAGGCTGCTTACAGCCCAGACGACAAGAAGGAAGGCATTACCTCAGCAACTCTCGAGCTCTAACTAACAATATTATAGATCTTTGTCTTCAAGAATGTTCGTTTTGGAGCTCAGCCCAAGCGCTTTGATGCTCCGGCCTTCCCTGAGTGGGAAGATGACACCATCCAAGACCCCAACATTCCCACGGCTTGCATCCAGATCAACACCACACAGCTACAGACCCCTCCAGGTGGCAGACATCGCGTCGGAGACCCAAGCCAGGAGGTAGAGTCGCAAGATGTTGGACTTGGTCAGTCGGAGGACTGCCTCTTCCTCGATCTCTACGTACCTGTCAAGGCATTCAAGCCCAAGGCTAAGCAGATGCCTATCGTCAACTGGATTTACGGGGGTGGATTTGCTTTCGGCGCCAAGGACCAAGGTGGCCCGTTGTATAGTGGTCACGCCCTTCTGAAATCTTCCAAGTACGAGACCATCTTCGTCGCCGGTAATTATCGCGTTGGCGCCTTTGGATGGCTTGCGGGTCACTACATGGAAAAGGTCGGCCAGCCAAACGCAGGTCTGTACGACCAGGCTCTGCTTTTGGAGTGGATTCAGAAGTACATCAGTGAGGTCAACGGCGACAAGACACAGGTGAGCGCCTGGGGCGAGTCTGCTGGTGCTGGATCCATCTTGCACCATCTCGTCAGGGAGGAGGGCGAGGTCGACCCCCTATTCCATACTTTCGCGGCTCAGAGCCCGGCGTTTGAGTGGGCTTGGGATAACTCCCCCGACGGCCGACTTGATACCGTATACAAGACGTTCTCAAAACTGGCAGAGTGTGGAGACAAGTTCGACATCGACTGCCTTAGGGGTGCTTCCCTCGACAGCCTGATTCAAGCCAACCAGTACCTCTTCGCCGAGACTAAGCAGACCGGTCTCTTCCCCGTTGGCCCGTCAGTGGATGGGAAGTGGATCAAGGAGATTCCTACAGTCTCCTTCTCTAAAGGTACGAGTTCTTTTTAGGTGCGTTGGATGATTGTGAGTCTGACAACCAATAGGCAAGTACTGGAAGGACGTCAAGTCCGCTATTGTTTCTCACTGCGCCAACGAGGCCCAGCACTTTACGCCGAAAAACATCGACAACGCGACCATGTTTGATAACTTCCTAAATGCATTCCTTCCCGGATCCAAGCTAGCTCCTGAGCGTGACGCAATCAAGGAGCGATACAATTGCGATAGCGAGTTCCTTGGCAACTACACGCTCTGCCTCCAAACCATCATCCGTGATGCATCCTTCACATGCAACACCCGAGATCTCATCGACTCCTACGACAAGACCTACGCTCTGGAGTACGGTTTCCCGAGAGACGACTTGGCGTTCCACGGTTCTGATCTGATCCCGCTCTTTTCAAGTGACATGGAAGATACCAAGGGCATGCTCCAGAAACTTGGCTTAGGCCCGTTTCAGATCTGGCTCTACGCCAGTGTCTTGCAGTCAACCATCACTCCCATCTTCCAAAGTTACTATGCGACATTTGCAAAGACAGGAAATCCCAACAAGAGGGATCTCCTTCCAGACTGGCCCCTTGTTGACAAGGCTGGAGATGCCTTCCACAACGTCTTGAAGGCGCAGCTCAAGGTCCTTGGCTTCCGAAAACCCTTTACACTGATTGAGGATGAGCAGAATACAAAGGACACATGTGCCTTCTGGACCGAACTCGCAAAGGATATTACCAAGGAAGAGAAGGATGAGTCTTTTGATTTCGATATCAAGATTGAAATCGAACCGGAGACCAAGGAGGAAGAGCATGCAGAGCCCGAAAATCATGAGGAGCACGAAGAACAGGAGGAGGAAGAGGAGAAGGAAGAGGACTTGTAGGGTGCCAGCCCTCTCTATCATGAACATTTGGCAAAGCCTCGGATTGGTTGTTGGGGCTGCTAGCCACGACAAAGCGTCTGTGTTAGTGGCATGAGATACTTACCGAGTTCCTTCGATTATCTAACTGAATTCAAATAAGATTTTGTATCCCTACCGGATCGGATCTCTCTTGCATTGCTACAATAGTGTCACAGTCAGATGCTTAATATCCAATCCGGGCAGATTAAATTCCATATGGCTGCTCGGGACATCGTTCACGGTTTTGGAGGTTGCCCAGTACATTAAAAGTCGACGTCATGAACCACGTGTCGAATGTAGCCCTTGGGCTAAGGGACTCAATCGTAAGACATAGTTGACCTTGGTCGAAAACTCGAAAAGCAAAGAGATCCAAGGGACTTCGCTATGCTCCCACCCCCTCATAAAGATAACAATACCTACAATACCTTCCTGTGCCAATCTTGCAAACTTGCAGCCTAGACCGCGTCGGGCTGTGGAGGAGAGTTTGATGGCCGGTAACTTCCTATCTCCATGGACCTTGTCACCTTATCTTTACTGTCCTTCTATCCGAAGCAGCATTAATCAAGCGCGGCAATAGTATCAAATTCTGGAATTATTTGACCACTTTAGCCTGGCTAGACCAATTGCCCGAGGAAAGTGGTCACTCGCCGGGGTAGTTTGCCGCGGAAAACATGCATGCGCCAAGGGTTTTCCTAGTGCCGAGTTCTCGACTCATTGCCCCACGCTACTTGCCTCCCCATGCTTCTCGATGCAGCTATCTGAAGATATCTTGACGTATGGGCCGTTGGGCTCCTTACTTATCTTGGGCTGGAACGCATAATTGGGCCAAATGCGAGGTATAGGGGTTATGATTCACCGTTGGTGGTCCAGGTATGCCTATTCGTCTGCAGGTAGCCGGCTAGTTCTGAACAGCCTCCAAACAACATCGGCTCTATTTGGTCATGTATTCGGTCGTGGTTAGGATTATTTTACTTACACGATGATTTATTTGAGACCTCGGAGCATATATGGATATTACACACTCAGTAGGTATCGATGGCCGCAAATTGACGGCAGTAGTGTGGGCAGATTGAGCTAGGAAAACTTTAATAAAATGGAAGTAGTCTATATGATGACGGTCATAGGTATTACGCGCTATTATCAATGGCTTAGCGTCAGTATCTAGCTCCCTTTGATATCCAGGTTGACAAAATCACGAGTCAGAGTTTGCCGTGGAGTTGCATCCCTGCTTCCCTCTCGTTATCTGCGGATTTGTCTGGCGCCCTGGTTAAGATCAGGCCATATCATCCCTGTTGGCCTTAGTCCGGGGAAGCAGTTCTCGACCCGCTCCTGGCTGGATGGCACTCCCCATGGGGACAGTGTGTATATAAGAAGTTGACTCCCTGGACTCACTCCACACTTAGGCTTGTCAAACTGACATTCACTGTAACCCACGTATTCTTTCTCCCTTTCCACCAAAGCCCACCATGCACAACATGGATGTAAAGCCCTCGGCTCTTGAGGCGCAAAGCCAAGACAAGGGTGTAGGTGTGATTGACAGCGAGCACAATCACCTCGAAAGAAGGCAAGTCACCATCGCAACACGACCTGGCCTTTGGGTTTGAGGATCACCACCACTGATACGGAATGAGTAGGCTGAAAGCACGGCATATACAATTCATTGCGCTTGGAGGAGCAATCGGAACAGGCCTCTTCCTCGGCATCGGACGGGCCTTGACGCAGGCTGGACCCCTAAGTCTCTTTCTTGGATACACCTTTTCTGGAATGGCTATATACTGCATGGTATGGTTGCTTGTGAAAACTGCACTCACCATTGCACAACTGACCTTGAATTTGAGCTACAGATGCAGAGTCTTGGCGAGATGGCCACCTGGCTACCGCTTCCGGGAGGCCTTCCTCAGTTCGCAGCCAGGTGGGCTGACCCAGCGTTGGGCTTTGCTCTTGGCTGGAATGTGAGACCCCTTGATCCTATCGGCCAAAACCGTAGGCTAACTTATATACGAGACTTGGTACTATTGTGTCGTCACCCTTTGCGCCGAGATCGCAGCCGTCGCAGTCGTCATCCAGTACTGGCCCGGAGCTGAAGGCATCAATGTCGCCGCCTGGATCTCCATCTCGATCGTCGTCGTCACCGGTCTGAACCTCTTTGCAGTCTCCGTATACGGCGAGGCCGAATTCATATTTGCCAGCATCAAGATTGTCACCATTGTAGGACTCATCATCCTCGCCCTCGTCATTGACCTCGGAGGTGCCGGTAACGAGCGAATCGGTTTCCGCTATTGGCGAGACCCTGGAGCGATGAAGGAATATGTTGGCAAAGGCGACCTGGGCCGGTTCCTTGGCTTTTTCTCGACTCTGGTCAACGCAGCCTTCTCCTTCGGGGGCATCGAGACTGTGGCTGTTGCAGGAGGTGAGGCGGAGAACCCTCGTCGCAACATTCCCAAGGCTGTTCGTCGCGTCTTCTGGCGCATCCTCTTCTTCTATGTCCTTGGAGCTCTCGCCATCGGTATGACAGTGCCCCACAATGACGCGAACCTACTCAGCGCCCAAGCCAATGGTGCCAAAGGCGCGGCAGCGTCTCCCTGGGTCATTGCGATATCTCGGGCCAATATTAAGGTCCTCCCATCCATCATCAACGCTGTCATCTTGAGCTCGGCTGCATCCTCGGCCAATGCTATGACTTTTAATGGAAGCAGATATCTGTACGCTCTCGCATCCAATGGCCAAGCTCCGCAGATATTCCTCAAGTGTAATAAAGAGTATGTTATCGCTCCATTTTCCTATGCGCCGAAACTACTCGCTAACAAGCTTCGACAGCGGTGTTCCGTGGGTAGGTGTCTTGAGCGTGGCCGCCATCTCGCTGCTGTCCTTCCTCTCCTGCAGTTCCAGCAGCAGTGTCGCCTTCACCTGGTTCCAGAACTTGGCTACGCTTTCTTCGCTATTTACTTGGGTAGGCATCAGCCTAGTTTATGTCAGGTTCCATGGAGCGCTCAAAGCCCAAGGCATTGACCGAGACTCCTTGGTCTTCAAGGCCCCATTTCAGCCATATCTTGCCTACTTGTCCATGGTTTTCTTCTCCATCATCATCATCTTTAACGGATTCTATACGTTTGCCCCTTGGGATGTTAAGTCATTCATCACGAGTTACTTGACCATTCCTTTAGTCCTGTTGCTCTTCTTGTTCTGGAAGATTTACAAGAAGACGGAATGGGTCCCCTCGTCGGAAGCGGATCTATATACGGATAAGGCGGCAATCGATGCCCTGGTCTGGGAAGAGAGGAAACCACGGAACTGGGTGGAGAAGTTCTGGGACTGGCTCGTATAAGGGTTGAAGGAAGATTTGTCTATATAAGAGTCTGCATACGATTGGAAGAGACTTTAGGATGTTTCGGTAGAAGAAGCTGAATGTTGCGGTTGAGCTGAACGTGCTAGAGGTCTGACGCCTGTTTCTAGGTTCAAATGAACGCGATCATAACTTTTACAAGAGTAGCTTATCTACCAACAGACCTTGTCGTAGGACACAAGCGAATTGTTTTTGTCAAGAGTTTATTCGATTCATATATGAGGAGAACAAGCGGCAAGTATTTGACGGTCATCAGGGTTGAGATACCGTCTAGGCCGGTCAAACCAGGCTTCTATCTACCAACAGGAGGAAGTTTTACGCAGTTACTCGAGTTATCTCTAGCCCATAATTATTTCTCACGTCTAAAAATCCAGCTCAAACCGTGTTTAGGTGGCAAGAGATCGCAACAAACCGGATTACTTAGGGTAAGCCCTCCGCAATCTCGGCCCCACATCTCCGCAAAAAAGGGTCCGAGTCGGAGGAACCATGCCCCCGTGCGGTTCGGAAAGTGCCCGATCCGGGTTGACTTGCAATATTTATACGTGCGGAGTTGGATCAAGTAGGACCTGAGAAGCGGACCTCAATCCCGGCCAGTGGATGAACAGCGGCGGGCTTCGGATCGAAAATCTTAGAATTTATTGACATATAAAGCCGATGGGGTTCAGCCCAGGACAGAAAGACCTCTGGTAGTTATCGGATCAAAGAATTCTCTACAATCTGTTCTGGCAAAATATATCCAACATGGCTACCACCAACTCCCCATCGGCAGTTCTGCCGCCTACCAAGCTTGCCCATGTCGTATTCAAAACCGCCAACTTCACCTCTATGGTGGCCTGGTATAAGGCGGCCCTCGGCGCCCATGCGACCTATGAGAACCCCGGCATGGCATTCCTTACTTACGATAATGAGCACCACCGTGTTGCTATCGCTAAACTCCCTGGTTGCCTTACACCCGACAACCCAATGATGACAGCTGGGATGGAACATGTTGCATTCACCTACCCAACGCTACGGGACATGGTCACTGCTTATAAGCAACGCAAGGCGCGCGGCATATTGCCCGTCTGGTGTGTAAATCATGGGACGACTACAAGCATGTATTACCAGGATCCTGACGGGAACAAAATTGAGATTCAAGTGGATGCGTTTGATACAGTTGAAGATGCAAATACATACTTCCAATCCTCTGCGTTTGCGGAGAACCCGATTGGAGTGGATTTTGATCCGGAAGAGTTGGCTCGACGAGTGGAGAATGGTGAGGATGAGAAGGAGCTGCTGAAGAGACCCAATATTGGACCTCGCGGCATCGACACGGTGCCAATGCCCCCCAAGCCTGAGGTACGCGAGAGCTATGAGCCTGTCAAAGGAGAGGATTAGACCTCGAAATGGCTCAGGCCAGTAGCTTGGTCTGGGAATACCTAGATATGCCAGGTTCTTATGGAAATATCACGTCAATTGCTTTTTTGATCGCGGTATCTCCCCCACTTTCTGCAATTGAGATGGGAGCCAATCTGCGAGAGGGCGAAACCTTGTTGACTATCCAATACTAAGAGGACGGCGTGGACACAATCTATTATTCTAGAATCCTTCTATCACAATAACCTCAAATAGATCCAAGGTTGGGAGTAGAATGGTCCCATCCACCACATCCAGCATCTTATCGGCGTGCAGTGCGTGAGCCGAGACGTTGGAGCCGCCCTTCAACACCTTGATCTTGCCACCCGAGATAGGTATGTGGGAGCCGAAATTCTGCTTCCGAGCGCCAGACATGTTGATAAGATGCACAACGAGCTTTGGCCCGTTGGTGTTGACAGTCATCTCAACTTGCTCTGCAATACTGCAAGAGATCCGTTCTCTTGGATTCCCCTCCTCCCGAAGAATTGTTGTAAAGAAATCCCGAAAGACCCCAAGACCAAGTTCGCGATACCCGCGGCCGACGCTAAAAGGGATCACCACGCCAGTACCGGTACCGTATCTTCGAGTTCCATAACCTCGCTCATCCATTTGGACGTTACCATATGCCTTCTCCGGAGGAGAGAATGGTGCTCGTGCAAGCATCTTGTAACCACCTCCTGTATCAGCCTTCCACTCAAAAGAGTGATAGGCGCCATGCAGCGGGACAATGGGCCCAGTGTAAACATGAGCATGCGCCTCGTTCTGGGGAGGTGCAAAATATGTCGAGAAAAGCAGCTCACGCTCCCTGTTTACGTCAATCTGACGCTCCGAAGGAAGCGACTTGAGCTGGACAGTGCCATCATCGTCCACTGCGCTAGAAGCCGTCGCAATCAGGTTACCTCCTTCAGATACCCAATTGTCCAGGGCATCCGCCTCCTTTTGGTCAAGCTGTCCGAGATTGGGCAGTATGAGGGCTTCATACCGCTTGAGCCCATTGTTTTTGGCCATCGCCGATAGCCTCTCTTGTGCTAGAGTGTCAAACGGCATGTGAAGCTCCTGCATGGCAGAGTAGAGTCCTCTGTACTCGGAAACTGCTTCTTCAAACTGCTCCGCAGTCATCTGCGTCCTATCAGGGAGCACCAAGCCGGTCTTGGCGACTGGCCGCAAGCCGTCATAGATCTGGCTCCATTTCTTGTGAAAGCGCGTTATTTGTCCCGCGATATTGAGGCAGAGATATGGGATCTTTCCCGGTGTGCCCATCATGTAAGTGGAAGGATATCCGCCTCGCGAGATGCACTGGAGCAGATACTGAGCGAAGTGCGCAGGTTCTTCGCTCGCCATTCGATATGGCATGTCCATAAAGCATGTTGAATTGACCAGCACAGGCACATCTGGCCGGTATGACATCCACGAACTAACCATCTCTGTCGTGGTGTGAGGCCAAAGTTCTCGCCCAACAGCATTATTTGCCTCGTGGAACATGATGTCGGCAGTCTTTCCAAGAATCAGGCATGCCGATGGTAGCCTTTGCGAGATAAAGGCGCGTATCCGTCCAGTTAGTTCGTCAATGATGTCTCGGCTAAACCTCAGCCACTGGGTGTAATTGGCATCCGTAGGTCCACGAGGTAGTTCTAGGCCCCCTGAGTATTCGAGCCACCGTACCTGACAATTACTGCACTGACAGACTCCGTGGTAGCGTTTATAATAGTCTTGCTCATTCATGGTGGTCCAGTTGATGAAGAAGCCGTCGACTGGATATCGTCGAGTTACTTCGTCAAGGATGTCAAAAATCCGTTCCTGGTAGTATGCCCCGGACGGGCATACCGAAATCAGTCCTCCGTCGTGTGTTTGTAATTTGCCGGTGGGAGATTTGAAACACCATTCTGGATGCTTGGCTGCAATCTCTGCTGAGACCTTGGAAAAGTCCATTCGCGCAAGGAGACGCAAGCCCTTGGAGTGAGCTGCGGTAATGGCATCATGGATCAGATCGCCACTTTTCCGGCTATCAACCAGAGCATTTTTGCTGTGGAATGGTAGTTCTGTGGGGTATTGGGCTTGAATTCCTCCAATACCAATGAGCCATGCATTGGCTCCATGCTGGTCGATAAAATCTGCAACTTCATCAACGCCCATGTCGGCGTCAATCTCTCGCAAATTTGTCTGCAGCATACCGAATGGCTTGCGCCACCACTGGTCGGCTTGTAAGACACTTGGATCACCCATGATGTGTGGGTTTGGGAATCCAGGATGGAGAAAAACAAGAGGGGATGGATGACTCTAGCTCTGGCGGAACATCGTGGGCAGCATCCATGGAGACAGAAGATATGACGTCTTTTATGATTGTACAAGAATTGGTGCCTCAATTTGAGGAAGAGAATCGGTCAAATTCATCATTTACTGAGCCTGGAATGGTCTACACTTAGTTACCGTCAGCCGAACATCTGATAGCCGGTGATCTGTAGAGTGCTAAGTCGGCCTTGGCACCCAGCCCGCCTGTCATTTCACGGTCTAATTCTCAGTCGTAGTGGCAATTAGCCGGCAAGCAGACGTCAAATGTCAATTTCTTCTTCCATGCAGGACCACATGGAGGTAACTTGAAACCAAGACACCCCCAAGCTCAAGTGCTCATAATCTGGTAAGTGGGCTGGTGGTGCTGACGAGGTTTCGTTACAAAGGACTGGAAACTTCATGCCGCCACTCCAAGTTGTCAAAATTATACAAAAGTTAGGTATACAACGATGGAGCACCAATTCCCCAAGAACAAAACGTGGAATTTATTACTCAAGTTAAACATTCTGTTTCCCCGCCTGTTGAGTAGCTTTCTGCCAATCGAAGACATCTAAGGTGATGGCAGATCGTAGTCTCGCCCTACTGCTCCGTGCGTTAATCCAGCCCAACAGCGCAACCGAGTATCCACTGGGGTACCATTGAGTATTGAGATCAACGGATTTATCCTCTATTATATACAAGTCAAGTTATTAGCATCGGTTAGACGCTCCTGAGCTTCAGTTTCTTTACTCACAGTCTGTGTTGCTCCATTAGCAATCCACTGTGCTGGTTGACCTCTTTGTCAAACCCGTTGCGTTTCTCGAACTCTTCAAACTCCTTTGTACCCCTACGCAGATAAATACTGCCGACTGCACTCTCGTCTAACCCTTTGGCCTTAGCTACCGCAATCATGCGCCTTAACTCGGCCTCTGCTTTTGCCCTCTTAAAGCCGGCATTGCGAGGATACCACGACTTTCGCTCCCTTGTGGGCACAAACTCAGGGACAGAGTCGCGGCCCAGATTGCGAAGAATCACCTGCTCCAGAAGACTCTACGCCAAATGAAGCAAATTAGTGGTTGTGTCATCATTATCGCTGGGCCATTAGACTCACGTAATTTCCATCAGGCCGGTTTAAGTTATGCGGGCTGTGGAGCGCGACATGCGGATTCGAGATTACTCGAGCGTAATGGAGATAATTCGGGCTGGCAGTGTGAGGGAGCAGACCGTGCAAGATAATCACATCTCCTTTGTTGGCGACAACCGTTGAGAACTGCTTGCAACCTTTCACATGTAGGCAGTGTCGGCCGTTCAGTGGTGGGTCTAGACCTTCGGGGTGACCGTACAGGTATTTTACAACGCCTGAAAGTGCAACTATGTCAGAATCTTGCGTCACCAAGTTGATGATTATGGATATGCTTACCTTCAAGCCCGTCTTCGCAAACGCAGGTTCCGCCACCTCTTTCAGGAATGTCGGTGAAAACATGGATGATAGTCAAGGCATTACCAGAGGAATCCAGAAACATACGATACCAGTCATCGTCTGTGTGCCAGCCAGCTCGATCCTGGGGTTTGAATACTGGATCCTCAGCTGCCTTTTCCTCGCTGCCAAAGTTGATGATGAAGGCATCGCCATAGTACCGCTCGCGGATGCTGTCAATATTGTGCTCGCCTCCGCAAATCTCTACTATCTTGTTCCAGGCTTCCGGTGCGAACTCTTCAGCTGGGACCTCACGGTGCCGCGGAAGATGCAAGTATTCGTCACGCCAGGTAGACTTGTCGTTTTGGTCGTAATCGATCCTCGTCCATAGATCCGGCATCCATCTGTCAA
>JAAGWO010000045.1:0-48304 GCA_013266205.1 Fusarium decemcellulare
GGTGACCGCAGATGTCAAAAATTTCTTGCGGTTGGTAACACATGATGGGAATCAGATCACGATAGTCACGATGAATATGGTGATATAACAAATGTAGTGTGAAAAGTGTGATTGTGGGGTTGTTTGATGTTTTGATGAGAGAAGAAAACTGTGCTTGACAGGCTAAAGGGAGTCCCGACTCTTTTTATACCCATCGAGAAAAAGCGTTGTTCAGACATGGAACACGATCAAAGTGCTGTTCATGGTGAACAACAACTCAAGCAGCCAAAACTCCTGAACATTCCGAGTACTCTGAAGTTTGTTCCAAAGTGTTCATCTTACGCACTGGTACTACGAAGAACAGTCTAAGAATCCAAATTTCAACGTCCCATTACCTGCATCTCAAGACAAAGACCACCGCCACCGCGTGACTGAACATGACACTTTCACAGCCACCCTTCCGAACCGATCAATATTACTGCCCTATCAAATCTTCCTTAGAGACTTCTGCGTCAGGACCTTGCGCCTGTCCATCTCCCTCGTCGCTAAACCCATGTCATTGCCATCTGGGGCAACCCGCTCCCCACGCGTGATGCTCCCGAACCCAAAGTCAGGCTCTCCACCGAGACTCCCAAAGATGTCTCCGACATAGTTTTCCGCCTTGATGCCGGCTTTGAATTTGCAGTCCCAGTCCTTTATTATGCCCTTGACGATCTCGACGCCAGCATTGAAGATGTTGTCGATGGCGATGGAGAAGCCGTTTTGTTTGGCGTTGGTGAGGTGCTCCAAGTCGGTGCAGTCTGGTGGAGGACGGTCAAAATTGGAGCCTGGAGATGTGTTAGTAAAAAGTACAGAAAGGTTTAAATAATTTGGGACAATATTTACCGGTTCTGAGAACCATGACTCTCTCAAAGTCAACGAGCTTCTCAATCGCGGCTCTAACCAAAACCTCCAGCATGGCGTTGTCCTCCTGTGCAGTCATGCAGTACAGTCCAGTCCCGTTTGTCCACACCTTTGTCGTATTCTCAAAAGCCTCAGAGAGTCTGCTGCCCGAGTAGTACACATCACTCGTAGCAGTGTCGCACTTCACAATGGCAGGAGGTCGGGCAGCGGTTGTGTACGACTCGCCCATGCGACCGTATAGAGCACGATACTCCCGTGGCCCGTTATCGTCTGAAAGCTCTGCCTCGGATGCCAAGTCAAAGGCGGTATCGCGTAGCTTGGCGTTGAGCTCAAAGACCTCTGTTCCATATGCGATAAAGGGATACTCGTGAGGTTGATCACGACCGTAAGAGATGTAGCCTGTAGGCCAATTTGAGGGGAGAGACCTTGAATCAATCTCATACTGGAGGGCGACTTGAACAGAATACTGAGCCAGTGCCACAGAACCAAGGGTCCCGTACTTGGGATTGACACCAGCAATACCAGCGAGGAGGAAGTAGGTTTTGCTCAAGTCGAATTGGGGTGACAGGACCAATGCCATGAGCGATGCGGCAGAATTGACTTCTCCCTCGCCAGTAACTTGCAGGCAGACATAACCATCTGCGGTACAGCAAGTCCTGGGAAAGAGCATAGAAAGCCCCGGAGAATGAACACAGGTCGAGTTCAACCTGCCGAGGCCCGAGTCAGGTAGACGATCGTACCAGACATCAGCCTCTGGAGACCACTGGCTTACAGATCAGCAACAGGCGCCAACACGGGATAGGAATGACTCGCCATGGCTATGATCATGACTTTGGGAGCGATGGGTTTCTCTGCCCTAGGGGCAAATAGATGGGGACGAGCATTCGTATTGGATATGAGAAGGGTCTGCAAGACCATCAACAGGATAGATCCTAGAAGACGCATCGTGATGGCATATTATTGTGCAGCGAAGTTCTGAGAGGGAATCCTATGGCCTCAAGGGCAGTAGATGGAGTTTTAATCCTGATGTTACTGTCAAAAGAAATTCATAAGACAATGGGGCCGTTCGAGACTACAGCGTAGGTGTCGTACACAAAACATCCTGTCTGGGGAGCGCCATGTGGGATACAATGTCTTGTCAGACTCGACTACAGCAAGAGAAGGCGACCGCTGGGAAACAAGGCTCAGAGCAAGGGAGCCAATGAACCAGTTATCACACAGGACGCTTCTTCAGGAGTTCAAATGACGACAGCGAGTCACTCCAAGGCTGGTGATCGGGATCGGGATTAAGTGGATTGACTGAAGGACAATGACGGGTTTTGGGCGGGAACCTGCTTGTCCAGTAGTCCAATGTTGAGAAGACTGAAGTGGAATCTGGATCAAAATGGGACGAAACCGAGATAAGCGTGAATAGCTGAAACCTCTAAGCTCGCGTGGAAAGCCTCCATAGATACGAGACGAGGCAAGACATCACGAGTCTAATGTCTGGAGGTGGAAGCGAAAGACAGCGCCATGTCTTGATCTGTGCTCGATACTCGGGCTTGAGAGAGACTCGTGATGGTTGAGAACACGGACTCTTCTCAGAGAGGCAAGCTGACTCCACATTGATCGAAACCAGCTCCGTATGTCTTGTTGTGTCGTTGCCGGCTTCAGAATCCTCGTACAACCGGAGGCAAACACCTGAGGACGGGATGCTTGTGAAGCTAGTAGCCCTCAAAATTGACCAATCCTCCCGTCAAGGACTTTTGGGCCCCAATATGCCAAGGCTGGGCCTCCCAATCGTCCCTGGTACAACTCGAGGGTCCCTGGATATGGCACTCGCCGAATCGGTAGACCGATCTGGTCTGGGGAGGCATGTCTCGGCCGGGAGGATGCCGAAGCGATCGGACGACGAGGGAAACGAGTCAATTGGCTACCGCAGACGAGGCGAGTCTTGGATGAACCTGGTCGATAAGCAACCGCGTCTTGAGTATCAAAAGAGAGCCCAGTAGTGACATTTGGATGAAAATGGAGCTCTCAACCGTCTCGCCGGATTGTGTTCCGCTGAATACAGAGGTGATGCAGAGTTAATGCAAGGAGAATAAAGTAGCAATCATGAACATAGTCTTATTCTGTACTTTGTGTTATCTGTGCGCTGTCTGCATTTGGTGTTTTGTGCGTGGACGCGGATAGTTGTGTTCAAGTGTTTGTGAGGCCTTAAGCTACGGATTTGGACGAGAGATGCCACGCGAATTCATGTTTCAGTTGGGGCAGTGGTTTTTGCCAGAGGCACGTGTCTGTGCCTGTGTCTCTTGCTGCTTTTTGAGAACCTTATGCAGTGGGATGCACTTTCTTTTCATCTAGAATGCAGTTGGCTGTGAGTTTGTTCCTGCCGCAAACAGGCAACAACGGCCGGCTTGCATGCGGCCTGGGCAGGACCTCAAAGACGATGACCCGCGATATGGAAGCTGTAGCAAGACAGCCATTACTCCGGACTGCATCAACTCTTGTTAAAAGGAACCTAACTTGGAGTAGAAAGAGTAGAAAGATAGTACATAGAACCTGCTGCACCAATGATTCTCACGGAGCGAAATATCGGCAGTTGAACACTGTGAGGAAGGCACGACCGTCGCCACCAGAATTGGACTCTTGGCAGTCTGTCCACGCCAAGACTTTGCAAAAACCTTATCAAACAAGATGAAAGAGCAAAGAAAGAAGGCGCGACCGTTTCGGGTCTGTCCCCAGATCGTCGAGGGAAAAGTAAAATCCTAAACGGCCACGGCCGCCATAATTTCTCTGCACTCAACCTCACTTTTATAACTCGAGATGCCTTCAGTTGAGACAAATAGTGCGCTCAAATGAATCGTGTCCGACCTCTCCACTTCTCATCAAAGGTGATGACGACGACGCTGACATCCTGAACATGCCAAGACAGCCTCTCTGCGCTGGATCTGCGCGCAACACGTTGCAGCCAAGAAGACCATCAACACTCGACACCACCGCAAGCAGGCCAAGACAACGATCACCAAGTATCGAGACTGCGAGTCGGCGTCCCCGAGATGACGGACAGCGACGTCTCCTTGACAGTGCTTGAGTGTCAATAACCCACTGCGCGATTCTCCACAAGCCCACCTAGCACCACAAAATTCAACCACAAAGACCTGCTGTAGGGCAGAGCCTGTGGACTCGCGACCCGCCTCCGGTCCTTTCTACTGGATACGCCGTAGAGCTTTGCAGTCATCCGCGGACAGCCTAGGACCATGCTCAGTGTCTGTCAACCAGGGCCTTGCCGCCAAGCACCAGTCACAGACGTCCCCCAGGTCATTCCGTGGTGGGGCCGGAGCCAGTTATGACGAGGTTCTCTTAAGGTTCTTTATTTCCTGCTGGTGATCACTGGCGGTTTAACCTGTTAGGGGCCGACAGAGGCACTTTCCTAGCGTCGCCCCGTCACCGACCTCCCCCACGCCGGCTCCAGCGCTTCCTCCGCAATCAACGGTCTCCGATCCGCCAATTTCTTGTCCTGACCTCACTCTTTCTTTCTTTTTTGCTGCTCTGCTTCTCTCATCCCGTTTATATCGCGGCTCAGCGCCCTCCCAGGCTTCTGGACTCACGGTCGCTCCGTTTGTTACCCTTTGTTCTAGCCCCTCCCTCTATGGACGAAATTACGGCCGCTCCTGATCCACGCCATGGCGGCTCCGGCGAAGCGTCAATTGATGGAGGTCGAGACCAGCTCCAAACCCAGACCGACGACGCGATGACATCTCAGCTCACCAACGACGACAACTCCTCCCTCGACTTCACCGACGACGACCCTATTCAGGGAAACAATTTTGCCTTTACACCTACGCAACTGCACAAACTCCTGACTGTAAAGAGTCTCCCCGCGCTTCGCGCCTTTGGCGGCCTCTTGGGCTTGGCCGCCGGCCTTCGCACCGACATAACGGCCGGTCTCAGCGTCGACGAAATAGCTCTCGATGGAACAATTACCTTTGACGAGGCCGTCGCCTCTGGCCGCCTGGAACGACCGCCCATTATCACGCCTGCTTCCGCTCCGCCAACGCCGCCGTTGCTCCCCAATGGCCTTTTCGAGCATCGCGACAACCACTTCGCCGACCGAAAACGAGTCTTTGGGGACAACCGACTTCCTCAAATAGCACAGAAGTCTTTCCTTAGGCTATTGTGGATAGCATTCAACGACAAGCTCATCATCTTGCTGACCATCTCTGCTTCTATCTCACTCGCTATTGGCATCTATCAGTCTGTCGATCAATCGATTGGTGCTTCGCGTGTGGAGTGGGTAGACGGTGTCACCATTGTCGTTGCGATCCTCGTCATTATCATAGCCAGTGCTGCTACCGACTGGCAAAAGAACCACAAGTTTAAAAAGGTCAATGAGCGTAAACAGCAGAGGGACGTGACGGTTGTGCGCTCGGGGCGGATGCAGCGTATCTCGGTCTATGATGTCGTCGTTGGCGATATCATGCACCTTGAAGCTGGCGATGTCGTTGCCGTGGATGGTGTTCTCGTGCAGGCCTCGAGCTTGCAGATGAACGAATCTCCCATCTCCGGAGAGTCTGAGCTGGTCCACAAGAGCGTCCCGAGCCACTATGATCCATTTCATACCGTCCAAGCCGACCCCTTTATCCTCAGCGGAACCACTGTCGCCCGTGGTGTAGGCCACTACATCGTGACCGCTGTCGGTGTCAACTCGACATACGGTCGCATGCTCATGTCCTTGAGAGACGATGTGAAAGAGACGCCGTTACAGGCCAAGCTTGGTCGCCTTGGCAAGCAACTTATCGTCATCGGTGCCGTCGCCGGTTCTATCTTCTTTCTCATCTTGTTCATCCGCTACTTGACTCGGTTGTCGACCCTTGAGGGTGGCCCATCTCAAAAGGCCGAAGACTTTTTGCACATTCTGATTCTGGCCATCACTGTCGTCGTCATTACTGTCCCTGAAGGCTTGGCTCTCAACGTGACCATTGCGCTGGCTTTTGCTACTAAGCGTATGTTGAGGGACAATAACTTGGTACGGTTGATCCGATCATGTGAGATTATGGGTAATGCAACATGTGTCTGCTCCGACAAGACTGGCACTCTCACTCAGAATAAGATGACAGTGGTGGTTGGACGTATCGGCCTCGAGTCTTATTTTGACGACACCGATCTAGGCACACCCGATCCCGATACATCTATGTCTCGTGCTTCGACCATCAAATGCGATAGCTCGGTGGATCTTGCCAAGTCGCTGTCCCCGGAATCGAGGAGGTTGCTCAAGGATAGCATGGCCCTGAACTCGACCGCTTTTGAGAGCGACGACTCTGGATCCAGCCCTTTTGTAGGTTCGAGTACGGAGACTGCCCTTCTGGACTTTGCTCGGCAACACCTAGGCATGGGATACTTGGCAGAGGAGAGAGTCAATTTTCCTATTGTCGCTATTCTTCCCTTCGACTCTTCTCGGAAATGGATGGGCGTCCTCGTCAAACTGACTGAAGGACGATACAGGCTCTTGGTCAAGGGTGCCGCAGAGGTTGTCTTCGAGTACTGTGCCTTCGTCTTGACGGACCCGACTTTTAGAACACCAATTGCCCGCCTGTCAGAGACGGACCGTGCGAGTTTCCGCAACACGATCCAGGACTATGCGTGTAGGATGTTGCGACCGGTTGCCATGGCCTACCGGGATTTCAGCGAGCAAGATGTCTTTGACGGCCCCGAGGACGACCCTGATACCATTAACCTGGAGTGGCTTGCCTCTGGGTTGAGCTTTATCGGTGTATTTGGCATTCGTGATCCTCTACGCCCCGAAGTAGTAGAATCAGTTCGGCAATGTCAGTCTGCTGGCGTCTTCGTCCGCATGGTCACCGGAGATAACTTCTTGACGGCCAAAGCTATTGCGGCAGAATGCGGCATCTACACGGCCGGCGGCATTGCCATGGATGGAGCGACATTCCGAGACCTGACTCCAGAACAATTGGATGCCGTCATCCCGCGATTGCAAGTTCTTGCACGGTCAAGCCCAGAGGACAAACTGCTTCTTGTGACCCACCTGAAACGTATGAATGAGACAGTTGCAGTTACCGGTGACGGTACTAATGATGCTCTTGCTCTCAAAGCTGCGGACGTCGGCTTTGCTATGGGTATGCAGGGCACTGAAGTAGCCAAGGAAGCAGCCTCAATTATCCTCCTTGACGACAACTTTGCGTCAATTGTCAAGGCTTTGGGCTGGGGTCGGAGTGTCAATGATGCAGTTAAGAAATTTTGCCAGGTAAGGTTGGCCTGATGATCCTCTGAATACTGGGACTAACGCGCTATCAGTTTCAATTCACCATCAACATTACTGCAGGTATCATCACCGTCGTTTCTGAGCTTGTTGGCGATGCAATCTTCACCGTGGTACAACTGCTCTGGATCAATCTTATCATGGATATCTTTGCCTCTCTTGGCTATGCCACCGACCACCCTTCGCCGGATTTCCTGAAGCGGAAGCCCGAACCTCGCAATACCCCAATCGTCAATATCACCATGTGGAAGATGATTCTTGGACAGGCTATCTACCAGCTGGCAGTCGTCTTTACAGTGCACTACGCTGGCTGGGACCTGTTCAACCCGGACACTGAGTTTGAGATTGAGAAGCTCCAGACTCTGGTACTTAATATTTACGTGTGGATGCAATTCTTCAACCAGCACAACTGCCGCCGGGTGGACAACAAGCTCGACATCTGGTACCAAGGTGTTTTGCGTAACCCGTGGTTCATTGGAGTGCAGCTCATCACGGTGGCGGGCCAGTTCATCATTGTGTTCAAGGGAGGCGAAGCATTCGACACGGAACCGCTTACAGGAGCTCAGTGGGGATGGAGTTTGTTATTTGGTATTATGTCCATCCCGCTGGGTGCTTTGATCCGACAAATCCCGGATCGTTTTGTGGAAGAATTGTTTTCATTAGTAGCAACCGCTTGGTATGCGATTTGGAGACCACTCCGCGCATGCTTGTCAAGCGTGTTCTGCTGCGGAAGGCGCAAGAAGGGCGACGAGGAAGAACAACAGCATCAGGAGCAGCCAGAACATGGAGAGATGGGTCCTGTCGAGAATATCCTCCATAGGATGCACCTGACGGCTGGGCCGGAGGAAGACGAGGCTCCTATGACAGCGGAGCAGAGAGCAGCTCTGGAAAGCTCTGATAGGAGGAGAATGGAGGAAACCGAGAAGCAGACTAGAGAGATCGATCTGCACGCTCTCGTGGAAGCGGCCAAGCTGGGCAAAGAATACGCGGGTGCCATTTTGGAGCTTCACCCAAAGACATTGAAGGACGACCCGATCTTGAGGACGAGTAGTGATACGACGGTGCCGCCGAGCCAAGATGCCCAATTTATGAGGTTTGTGGCATTAAACCCGGCTCGACCACCCCGTGTGCAGAGGAGGACAACGCTTCGGGATCCACGACGGCCAGGGCAGCACCAACGACAGCAACAACAATCCCCATCCCATTCGTGGAGGAGACATTTCACATGGGAGGCGCTGCTGAGGTCTAAGAGACGATAAAAGCATGCCTTTGGCGTTTGCATTCGATAAGTAGACAAGAGAAGGACAAAGAAGGGGCACAGACAGGACACGAATGCAGCATAATTATACTGTAAATATGACGATGGGTCACGACGTTATGACGGGCAAACCAAGAGGGAATCAAGATACCAAATATACAGGTCGCGAACTGTTTCTTCGACTATGAATTTGAGCACAATATCCTTCCTTTTCCGATCCGCAAAACCCATTGAACATGTCGTAGATGCATACAAGCCAAATCATAACGCCCTGATAGCCGAGTTGAGGCTGTTCGTTCCAAGTCCCTTAACAATAAATTCGTGTCATTCAGAAATCGACCATCCCGTTTTGATGACAGCCTCCTCAATGGCGGTCCCAATCTCATTCCTCGGAAACCCCGGCCCACGCATCAGACATACGGCCCTCGTTGCTAGACTCGCCACGAGCTGTGCAGCACTTAACTGGACTTTTACAGCACCTGGTCCCGGTTTGGGCTGCGGCGGAAAAGAGAAGCAGTTGACAAAGCTCCAGCTGTCAGGCTGCCTCTCGTCGGGCCCTGTGATACTAGAGATGGGCGGGGTAACCATGTTGAGCTCGAGCGTCTCGGAGTCGATGACGCGCGCGCCCAGGGCGAGGAGCTGCTTCTCTACACCGATGATACTGAAGAAGCGCGTGAGGTGGTTTATGGGCGAGCCAGCGGGCTGCGAGGGCCAGGGCCAGCCGACATCCTCGACAGTCTGCGGGTTGAGCTCGTTGCGCGAGTAGACGTGCTGCCCATATCGGCCGTAGGGCAGATCCACGACGCGATACATCTCGGATTTCCCAGGGCCGATGAGCCAGCGAAGACGGTTCAGCATCTCGTCTCTCGCGCGGCCGCGAAGGGGATTACTAAATAGCCTTGCCTCTGGAGGCGAGACGGCGCGGATGTGCGGGTCGTTGCTGAGGAAGAGATAGGCTATGGTTAGGGACGCCTTTGCGAGGCGGTAGGTAAAAGAATCCTGTGATAAGGGGGAGGACGGCGAGGGAACAAAGTCCATGGCGCGGCTAGCAGTCGCGGGCGTCGTGCCGAGCCAGCCGTTGCCAAAGATTTGAGGAGGGAGATCGAAGTGGACATTAGGAATCGTAAAGGGTTGCGGAGGAGGCGAGGATCTGCTGAACAAGGGCGGCTGTTGTGGGATGGTGATATTTGGTGTCTTGACCGTGATACAGAGAGCCGACGACGTGGAAGAGTCGGACGTCGTCGTCGTATCATCGTTGCTGTCAGGCGAATAGCTCGAAGCCGTCGTAGATTCCCCAAGTGGTGAAGTCGCCCTCTTTTCCTTCTCAACCCTCTCCCTCGTCGGCAGCGCACTCATCAACGCGCCCTCGCACTCCTCCTCCGGTCCAACAACCTCATTCGCCAGCGCCAGAATCCTCGCCATGCTCCTCCTCAAACTGACCACCAGATCCGGCTGGCCCTTCACCACGGCCTCCGTCTCGAGCATCTCGTCGACAAAGCTCATGAAGATGGAGCTCATCTCCTCGACCACCTCTTCGAGGCGGCGCACGCGCTTGGCCTGCGCTGCCTCTGCGGCTTGTCTGCGTCTGCGAAAGATGTTTTGTGCTTCGCGGTTGCGCTCGCGACGGGCCTTAAGGATGTAAGTCTGCGGGAAGGATTGTGAGATGATGGGGATCGACGCGGTACCTTGAGTGTTGCTTCGTCGATGTCTTGGCCGCGGGACGAGGGACGGCCCCGCCGCTTGGCAGGAGGCGATTGCGCCGTCATTGAGAAGTAGTAAAATGTAAATATCGTTGAGTAAGTGTGTCTTTTTTGAGATGTTGATGAGAATGAGATTGAGATTACAAGTCGGAGTTCAAGATCCGACGCGCGCCAGCCAAAATGTCAAAGCCGCCCTTTGCACTCCAAGCAAGAAAAGGGATTAATAAGCTATATGCAGGGCCTGGAATCAAATGTTGAATAGAAACGCAATGATATACCGTGTTCAAAGTTTCGGCTCTAGTCGAGACCAAATGTTGAGCTGCTTGAGTGAGTGGTGTAATTGCAGGGTTGATCAGAGCCTGGTTCGAGATAAGATCACTAATCTTTGATCCCCACGGCCCATGTTCGGTCATTTTTGGCTGCCCTCGGACCATTTACATCACCGTCCCGAAACCCGTGACCCGGGACCGGAGTATACAATAGACTGACTCCCATCTACCCGCGACCAACACATGTTCTTTGTTCTAGAGTGGCGATTCCCGTTACAGTAATGCGATTCGTTAGTAAACGACATAGCTGCCGAGTCATTTCTCTTGGTTGGGTCGAGTCTAGACCGACGAGTACACCAGGCGATACAACCGAGATCCGATGTAAAGACACACGAACAACGAAGACGAGAAAACGCCAGCAAATATCCAGGAGGTTTTTTAGTGATATCAATATTAGCCGACGACATTATCTCATACAACGAAAATTGACCGACGACCCTCATGAAAACATGGCCTTGCCAAACTCGCCATCACCATAGCCTTTGCTTCTTCCACCTGGTGGGCTTCCGATATCAGCGACACTTCTGCCGACCCTCGGCTTCTCGTCATCTTCAGCTCCAGTCCACCCCCCACCACTTATTAGTTGCGCAAAAGGACCGTTTGCATGAATCAGATCACGATATGTCCCTTCTTCGACCTTGGCCCCATCGTCTAGCACCACGATCCGATCTGCAATCGCCATCATCTCCTTGCTGTGTGTAACCACCACGATCGCCATTCCGCTACGATTTCTTCTCGACTTGTCCGCCAGGTCCTGCATAGTCTGTCGAATCATCTCAGAGCTTTCTGCATCGAGAGCACTAGTAGGTTCATCGAGTACCAGGAGGAGTGGCTTACGGGCTAGGGCGCGTGCAATGCTGAGACGTTGGGCTTGTCCACCCGAGAGAGCCTGACCACCATCACCAACCTTGGTGTGGTATCCTTCTGGTAGGGATATGATGAAATCATGGAGACCCGCTGCTTGAGCAGCAGTCATGACGTTGTGAATCCGCCGATAAGGGGAGAGCTCACTTAGACCGTAGGCAATATTCTCCGCGATCGAGGCCGGAAACAGGAACGGAGTTTGCGGTACATACGCCATCATTGACCGGAGATGCTCTAGATCGACCTCTGAGTAGGAGGCGCCGGCAAACGTAAGGGGGGAAGATGTCCTCAAGATGGGGTTTGAGGGCGCATACAGACCCAGCAACAAAGACATGACGGTCGATTTGCCACAGCCAGACCGACCCACGATCGCGAGACAATCCCCAGGATGCACCTCAAACGACACCCCTCGCAAGACTGGCCTATCTGTTGCTTTATACGAGAATTCGAGCTCATCAAGTCGCACGGGAAGAGGTGTGCTTGGCTTTCGAAACCCGCCATTATCCTTCGGCGATATTAGGGGCATGTTGGCGTAGCCGAGCATCTGCGCTGCCGTCGCTTGCGCCATGGTGACCTGCGGAATGGCGCTCAGGATACTTGTTGCTGTGCCCATACTGAACAACAGAAGGTTCACCACTTGCACAACGGCCGTTGCTGTGATCTGCTGCTTAGACGCCAGCAGCACCGTTCCGTAGTAGAAGACTAGTGCGGTAAGTGGATAATTGAGGGACTGATACAGTCCGAACAGCGCACTCGTGTATCCAGCTCTCTTCTTCCCCAGACCAAGGGTATGCGTAACGGCCTTGAGGTACTTGTTGCTCATATACTTTTCGAGCGTTAGAGCCCGCACGACTCGGATGTTGAGAAAGATCTCGGTCAGGACAGCGCTCGCATCCTCAGCTCCCTTGTTGCAATGCGCTTCCCACTTCCCGCTCACAATCGCGTAGCCTTTGACAGCGCCCATAACCACAGGCAAAGGTGCGAGTGCCACGAGTGTCAGCTTCCAAGAGACAGCAAGCGCCCAAATGACAGCAACAGAGATCATGACCGTTACCACGATCACGATAGGCACGAATCTTCCGACGATATTGCGCATTTCCTCGGCGTTTCGATCCAGGCACTCGTTGATGCGACCCGGAGAGTTGCGAGATCGGTCAAACCACGACCTGGGCTGTCGTAGGATTCGTTTCAGTGCTTGTACACGGATGGTGTTAATCCATGCCTGGCCAACGATCTCGAGGAGGTAGCGACCACCGCCCGTGCAAACTCCGTCCACCACAGCAATGACGATAAGGAAGATGGCCCATTTCTTGCCCTCAGCCAGTTTGTCGCCCGGCGACCACATGGCGCCAAGAAGCTGCGCGAAGCAATATGAGAACGAGGGAATTGATCCGGCGCCGATAAAGCAAGTTACAATTCCACAGATGAGAATTAAGCGGTGTCGAGCTCCGAGGGCCGGCCAGACAGTCTTCAAGATGGCTACCAGAGACATTGGCGGAGGAAGGTCCTTAGCCTCACTCCCGGTGCTCTCGACAGCAGTTGACTTGAGTTTCTCGTCAAGCCTTGCCAGGCGAAGCTTCGAGATATTATCGCGACGGTTCGATCCGCCGAATAGGTAGGCCGGCTCATCTTCCCACGAGTCTAGTGTTCCTGACGTCTCCATGCCGTCCAAGCTGCTTTGGCTTCTGAATGCCATGCTGTGCTTTTCGTAGACTGACGTTGGCGAGCTGACAGCTACCGACTTTGGCCGTTCAGGTTCCGGGGAAATCTTTGAATCCCAAATTTGAGTTGTCCTGATACGAAGAGCGGCTGTTGTTCCTGCACCCAACGAGAGAGGTCGAGAGACTCCACTTCGAGCAGGGCTAAGAGAACTCCTTTCAAGTTCTTCGATAAAGAACTGAGAGAATTTCGATGCCCTTGCTGGTAGGGGAAACGATGGTGACATGGGAGTGTCGGGAGATATGACGTTGATTTCTATTGGGGTATCCGGCGGATCCACCGGTGTGATGGACGCAAGTGTAGCAAAGACGCCGTCGTACTGCTGCTCCAGATCCCGTCTGAAGCCCTCCTGTACCAAGGAAGCGTTGTCCATGACATAGACAAAGTCTTCATCCCCGATCTGGGCGACATCATGCGTGATGATGATGGTTGTCTTGCCATAGCGCCAGTCACGGATGGCGTCCATGATGAGGGCCCTGCTGACTTGATCCAAACCGCTTGTGATTTCGTCGAGGATGAGCACCGGAGGATCTCGAAGACGAGCTCTTGCGAGGGCCAGCCTCTGTTTCTGTCCGCCACTCAGATTGTAACCGTCCGCTCCAACATTGGTATCCCATCCTTCAGGAAGTGCCGCTAGTGTGGACTGAAGAAGCGCTGCATCACAAGCACCCGTTACCTCGGATCGTGTAGCCTCATCGGGGTCGGGGTGGCCGAATGCCACATTTTTGAAGAACGATTCATTGAAAAGAATGCTGGACTGTTGAATCAAGGTGATATTCTCCCGGAGCCATTGTCGGTCGAGAATTTGAAGAGGCTGATAGTCAACTTGGACATGACCGGTTAGGGGCTCATAGAAGCCGACCATGAGGTTACCCAGTGTGCTTTTGCCCGAGCCACTTCTCCCAACAATAAATGTCATCTCACCTGCAGGGAAGAAGAAGTTGGAGGGTCGGAGCACCATCTGGTTCGGGTTTGATGGGTATGCGAAGCTCACCTATACCTTGTCAGCACTTTCAGGACATTCGGCCGAGAAAAAGTCTGTGGCCCTTACATTTGTGAGCTCAATATCGCCGGTGCAAGTTGTCGGCTTCAAAGAGCCAGTCATCGGCTTGACCAAGCGGCCACGCGTAGAGTTCAAAGTGATGCTTGAGAGAAAGCCCCCTGCCGACATGCCCTTGGCGATGACCAACCATTGTGGCATCAACGCTTCGATGCCCTGGAAGGAGGCTAGCGTTGCGTAAAACGCAGTCAAAACATGACCCGGCGGTAGTCCATCGTTGACAAGGACAACACCATACCAAAATCCGACAACGAACATTGCCACGACCCAAAAGGCGACGTATCCCATTTGTAGAGCATTGCATTGTGCTTGGATGAGGTAGTGCTTCGCAGCCGCCTTAATAGCTGGATAGTACTGCCATACTTCCTGGTCGTATCCGTTGAAGACTTTGACAAGATCAATTGCGGTGATGGAAGCAACAGCGAACTTTGATGCAGTGGCTAGATCGCGCTTTTGTGCTTGGATGGCGGGTTCGAGCCTTCGTGTGGAGAGCGAGAGAATAATAGCGGAAAGAGGGAGTGTTGCTAGAAGAACTAATGTGAGTTTCCATGAGTAGTAGAGGGCGATACCGAGAGAGGCTATGGATGTGATGACATCGCAGACGAGAAGACCAAGAACTTGAGACGTTGCAAGTTGAAGTTCTCGGGTTTGCCTACACTAGAGTTAGTTTCAGGGGCATGAGCAGATAGGGAGTCCTCACGTTTGGATCCGAACAAGAAGACTGGAAATTCCCTCCGTCTGGGAGTCAAACCAGGCCATATCCTTGGACAACAGACTGGTAAAGATGTCATGGCGGACGCTACTGGCTTGTAATTCCCCAAAGATGACCCAGAGAGCAAGGAAAGCGGTGCTGGCTATCCAGTTTCCGATACCCAGACCAAGCAGAACCAGTGACCACATTGAGATGTCAGACAAAGTGCCAGAGCCATCGAGAGATCCATTTCCAAAGCCTGCGATAATATCGAAAACCTTTCCGAGGATGACGGCTAGAACAGTCTTGAAACCGGCAGTGAAGGCGGCGGCTATTAGTGCAGCGATGAAGGCGCCAGTGTGAGTCGTCCTGGTAAAGAGGAAGAGTTGGCTCCATGACGACTTGGCTGTCTGTTGCTGAGAGAGTTGAGCGGTAGCATTGACCCGAGGAGCCTGGGTGTTGGCGATAGAAGCTTGGTTGTCCATGTTAGCCATGTTGATATCCTGCATTCCTCGAGTATGAAAGTCTTCAGACTGGTGATTTGAATCAACTCAGTCTGGGATAAGTGCGAGAGTAACAGAAGACATGAAGAGTTGAAGCAAGAGGCGAAATGGTTCATTAGCCGACATGATGAGGCAGACTTGTCACTCGGTCAGTACAGAACAAAGAACAATATCAAGAGATGGCCAAGCGGAGAATGGTTGGTGAGGCTGCGGTGGGCGGGCGAATGCACAGACGGGGAGGGGTTCCTTAGTATTGTTCTTGCTTTGCCGCTTGATATTGTTAAAGGCCCAACACCACTAGCAAAACCGCAGCCGCTTAAACGAGAGAGGGGAAACGGGCTGTTATAATTCCCGAGCTCGCCACCCAAATGATGTTTGACGTCCAAACCCGAGATTATCCAAGCGCTTCATTCTCTCGACAGGAATTCGGGTTCTTCGCGAATCCCCGCCATCCAAGTCGGGGATATGTTCTTCGATCCGGCTCCGACTGCACCCAACTCCTACAGTCCCTTACTTGAGTAAACCTCGTATCTTCGGTCTCGATAGCAATCTCGTGGACGATTTGATGGTCCAGCTTTGGCTGATGTGAACAGACAGACTCCTGGATGCGGCATCTAGGGCAAACCGATGGTTCCTCCAAACGATGATGAAGATGCAACGGACTGTGAAATGAAAGCAAAACAAAATTTAGGGGCCCTGATCCTTCTAAGAGAGGCCATTCCTAGCAAAAGAAGAGAAAATGGGGAGAGATTGTTCCATGATGCTTTTGCTGTGGAGACAAGAACAAAGGGGGCTGAATGGTCACCGACTTCGATGATCTTTGAATATCCAAGAGAAAGACAGACAAAAAATGGGTTTCCGATTGACTTAGAAGTCAAGAAGCTCGAGATGAGAGCGAGCATAAAGATGAGGTTGATGAAGTTGATGCGACAACACCAAGTGCGCAACACTTGCTATCGCTAGCTACGGCAGCCCTGCCGCTGGACAAGGCATACCAAGCATGGGGCACAAATCCCATATCGCGCTGTGATTTCGCGAAGAATGCTTCAGGTTGGTGATTTGCGGGCGACCTTTGCCGTCAAAACGAGCTGTCGCCTGATGAAGCGTCAGGCGTCCACCAGGTTCGAGCAGGCACCAGACGCACAGTGTCAAATACAGTGTCGCTAGTCGCATGCACTATGCGCTGATATCATCCATCCCACTTCGATTTTTGTGCCCCGCCATCATCATTGCCCCACGTTCAAGGTTTTTGCCCAACGACAAGTTTGAACAATACCTTTCATACTGCGATCATCACCAAGACAAATTTTGCGACGACAGAAGACACTCACAGCACCTCAAAATGGATCCCCTCGAGAGCATGTCCGGCGGGCCCGTCCCCAAGAACTTTGACGCCGAAAACGCCCAGAACAACGAAGACGTGAGTCCTTCGCCAGCGTTCTAGGAACATATTAGTAGCTGACATTCCAATTCTCAGATCGAGAAGCAGTTTGCCGTCAAGGTTGTTCAGCACATGCAGACCTACTGGTCCATCCTCGAGCGAGTCAAGGGTTCCTCCCTGCGACTGACCAAGATCGACGACGAGATCATGGAGCACCTCAAGACCGACTTCCCCGAGTTCGACCCCGCGGCGACCGTTGACGAGGACGAGATGAAGAGCAAGTCTGGCAAGGATAGGTGGCGCAAGTTCATGATGGCCTATGAGAAGAGGGTGGACGACTACAACTTTGGTACCATGGTCCGAAACAACCCCAAGGTTGACTATGAAGAGCACACCACCATTTTCGGTATGCACAATATTCCCAGCGCATCGTCAGGCCCTTGCGTTAACTCTGCTTAGTTCCCCGAATGCAGTTCTATGCTATCGAGATTGCACGGTAAGAAGCCAATACTCTATTTCGACTGCAACCGGATAGCTGACTTCGCGACCTAGAAACCGTGCTGGCCTGAACGACTGGATCTACGAGCAGGCGCAGGCTGAAAAGGCCAAGTCCAAGTAAGCGTCAGCGAGGATAGGAAAATACAAAAAGCAACACCTCCGCAATGAGCCGCCCATCCGCAGCGCCCGAGCCATGAGCTCACGAATCCGGTCGCCCCACGAAGGGAGGAAGCCGAGCCCCGAGGGGAAGCAGACTGATGAGAGAGAGGCATCAGCCTAGGCGCGGGTTGTCATTGATCTTGATGAAATGTACGAGCGCGGATGACTCAATGTTCTGGGTTAGATGGGTTTATATACTGGATGATTCCGCGATACCCTTAAAAATACATGGCATCGAGAGGCTGGCTTGAACTCACATTTCCTCCCGATTGACCCCGCGTAGTCTCTAACATGATCTCCTACTTAAGTTCAACCACGCTGCTAATTCAAAGCAGCCTTGAAAGCAATTCAGAGACAAACATGCTCGGAAATGCCTCTGCGTTCTGTTGCACCTGTCTTGCTGCAATGCCATGCAAGGACGGAGTAACACGTAATAATAATAGCGGGGTAGACCTCGGCTTTGACCTCTGACCACCAACTATCACCAACTTCATCTATCATCCTCATCATGACCTAAGCGATTTCTGGCTCTCATCACCAAGCCTGTTTACCCTTAATCAATTGCTTACCTAATTGCTCTAGGCTCTTCTTTTTTGATACCCATCATAAACATCATCAGCAAGCATCATGTCACCCCCAGCCGACGCTCCATCTCTCCTCCTCCTACCCTCTCCTCCTCGTCCTTCACCCCCGGTAACCCTATCAGCCGCCTACCGGGACCCTTTAACCACCGTTCTTCTCAGACTAAAGACCTCACCAACCCCCCAAACCCTAGTCATCGCCCTCACTCTCCCACTTCTCGAAGGACCCGCCCCACGCGCCAAGTCCATCCGCTGGTCAACAGCGCAATCCATCCTCGCAGGCCTCTACAGTCTCATTTCCGTCATATGCGCAAAGGAAGACATCCCAGTCGACGTGGGCGCTGGACAAGGCAGCGTAGATGTGAGGATCGTGCTGATCGACCACGAGAGCGGACGACGCTACGCACCAGACTTTGATGGTGGCTATGAAGCCAACTCAACAGCCGTTCTAGATCTCGCTGCTTTTGCGACAAAGGTTAGGCCGTGGAAGACGGTCTATCACCCCAGCTGCGAGGCAGGCTATGAGCTGCTATCACAGTTCCTCAAGTTCGCAGAAGGAAAGCAGACGTTTACGCAGAGCCAGCTCGTGGCCATCCAGGGTGGTATCACCTTGACGACAGAACCCAACTTTTCTGGATCAGAGGCGCGGCGAGGTTTCAAGACTGTGTGTCTGGGAGGAACTTTTGATCACCTGCATCCGGGCCACAAGCTTCTCCTCCACGCCTCGGCCCTTCTGCTCGACATTCCTGAGAAGGATTCGAGTCAAACATGCACTCTCATCATCGGCATATCCAGCGATGAACTCCTCACCAAGAAGAAATTCGCCGAAGAGCTTCAATCATGGGATGGGCGCGTCCAAACTGTTCTATCATTCCTATCTACACTACTCGAGTACAACACCACAACCCCATCACCACCAACGGAATCAACACCGGACGAGCTTGTTGCTACCCTACGTGATGGTAAGGTCATCGTCCGATGTAACGTTCTGCGTGATCCCTTCGGACCGCCCATTCACGAGGAAGATTGTGACGCAATCGTATTATCTGGAGAGACGCGCAGCGGTGGCCAGGCCATCAACGACCGGAGGACAAAGAAGGAATGGAAGCCGCTGGAGGTATTTGAGATTGATGTGCTGGATGCGGAGGAGATTGGAGAGGGAGAGGTGAGCAAGACGGAGAATTTTGCAACCAAGATTAGCAGCACGGCGATTAGACAGCAGAGGGCTGAGGCGAAGAAGTAATCACAAGTTGTAACTTTGCCTCTAGAGAAGGAAGAAAAGGGGAAGGGTAAAAAATGACGATGAAAAAGGCGGAAGTTTGAATACCAGCTAGATATAACCATATTTTCCTAGAAGTCAGAAGCTCTTTGCCATATGATGCTCTTATTAAACTCGAATACCCCATAATAGAGGTCCCTCTAATAAAGGATGCGCCTTTCTATACTTGACCAATACTTAATACACCTGTGATGTTTGCCTACACACTATTTCGGCCATACCAATGAACCATCACCTCACATCAACAACTCCTGTGACAATAAGCGTGTTCCGAGTCCTTTGTACAATAACCTCCCATGTAAACAACGCACATGTAAAGGAAACTTGGCAAAGGCATGCGTATGCGCCCTACCAGGATTGAGCCAATTTACCCTCCCACCACCACCATCCTTGTCACTCAGACCTTCAAAAGTTGATCAATGTCGACCCTCTCGAAAAAGCTCACATGTCCAAACCCAACCCAATACTGCGCCAGCCGGTCATGGCTGAGAAGAATGAGCTGACTTTCAACCCAACGGTCTATTCAAGACACACGTTAGCACTTCCCATGAGTTGAGGAACTCGGCATGCTAATGATCCATAGTAGAACCGGACGCCGAATACAGCTAACCTCCACATGGCATTTGCAGAAGAACGCTTACCTGAGAGATATCCTGTGTTGGCAATGTGCCCTCTGCTATGCACGATTCTCGCCCCGTCGAAACGCGGATCCGTCGCATCGCCGACGAAGCCAGCTGGCCCGAGGTCGTCAGCTATAAAGGAATACTCACCGCGTGGCACGTTAGGGTCGCCGGTGAGTTTGATGCCCTTTAGCGATCCTCGATGAGTGCGAGTCTCAATCCTCCGCTTTTCCCACTCTTGATCACTCTCAGTCTCGCTGCGCACGAGTCCAAGCTGCTCGTCCGTCAAGGGCGTGTCGATTTCATCGTCCGGTTGGTGCATGAGGAGGAACTCGCATCCGTGGGTGTTGTAGTCGCCCACCCATATTCCTCTCCACGGCTTCAGGGGCGTTGGCGTGTATAGCTTCGGATCCAGTGTCGAGAATGTGATCAACTCTTCCCCAACGTGAATGCCGGGTAGACCACCCGTGGCTGCTGGATGTAATTGTCTTAGCACATTTACTATGCCTGTCAAACCAGCGGCCCTACCCAGGCGAGCCATACCACCTGCCATCTCCATCCATTGACGGATGCGAAAAAACTTGTCCGAGACCTCGGCCCTTCGACGAGGTCGATCTGCCGGGCCAGTGGTGAGGGCGCCCGATTCAGTCAGGCATGAGCCACCCGATACGTGATGGTCCGTGGGAATCTGAGGAGGTGGCCAAACTTTGCCATAGGGAAAGGCTCCGGGGTTCATCTCCTTTGCCACCTCTGGTTCCAGCTCACGGGTAAGCATAAAGTTGCTAAACATGGCTTCAAGCCGGTCATCGAGTACGACGGGCATCTCATCGGCAAATCGGTTGGCTTCGCCTAGGCCCAACGCTCTGCTGGCATCTCTCTCCTCACCTACACGAAATTGCAAGACGGGCTTGTCGAGATGAAGATGCACTTTGGGCTCAAAGTCATAAACGACGACATCGGTGTGGCCCAGCCAGACTTGGGCCATTGGTCGGCCCCGACTGGCCAACATCTGATAGCCCTCGATACATCCGCGGCGGGGGTCATATCGAACGAGGATGAGCCTCCCGGTGAGATCGCGGTCACAGAACCAGATCTTTTGGCGCGGGAGAAACCAGAGACGATCATGAGCGACGTAGAGCTCATGATAGCTGTCGCATGGCTGAGGACTGGTGAGAGTAACACCCGGGACGTTTTCTTGGACGAGAGGATGCCAAAGCACATCTGAAAGAGCATGGTTGCGCAGATCACGACATGTAGCTGAGAGGGTAATGAGATCCAGTGGCGAGAGGTGCGTAAAGATGGTATCGATGAGTTCGGGAGGCAGATTTAGTAGCAGGGAGGCCCTGGATGTTTGAGGATGATACGTAGAGGCCCCGTCTTCTACTGGGAGTGGACTGGGTTAGCGAGCTGGCCAGGACACGGACAGCTGTGCTTGGCGCGGACTCTCGAGCTCAGTACGTACCTGTAGGGCATGGCGGCGCTTCCACAGCCAACTCCGGGGCCTTAGATGCCGTGGTATCTTCGACGTCTGTCATGGCTTGAGTTATTTGAAGGGTGCTCGTTCAACTTGCCTCTCCTGGACAAAGCTGGTGATGACTTTCAGCTCTGGTTACCTATGATCTCACAACAGCATGCATCTAAGCATGATAGCGGGGTCAGCCGCAGAGAGCACTCCGACCCCGGCCCGCAGCAAACGAACTGCTGCGGAAATAATGCACGCACTTTAGCAGAGACAATGGCTGGGAGGCGTCGTGGTATTTATGACCCTGTTCATGATATGCAGTCTCTTTACGCGACAATCCGTCTACCGGGTCCCGCATCCGGCAGGATCCTTGGTTCAAACCTCCCGTCCCGTTCCGCGCAGCTGAGGTCTTGGCCTGTGGGGGTACGTACCTCACCCCAAAACAACCAGCTACATTAGACGCTGTCGGTTAGACTGCGAAGCCCATCAAAACACCAAATTCGCCCCCTAGAGAATCAGGTCATCTCGCGTCTCCCTCACCCGCAACGTGACTCTCCCTCCTTTTGCGTAGTACATTGCTCTATTGGTTCTCTAGTGTCATCTTGTACGACGTTGTTTCGCTGGCGCTCCCTCACCAAAGCCTGGTCACTGGATCAAGCACGTCATCTCGGCTTCATCACCACATGGGAATACCTTCATCTTTTGCCTCCCACGCCTCATAGCATTCCTCTTACACTGAACTGCGCTGGTTGTAACTCTGAGGTTATACTCATCGACCTACGTGCGAGAGCCGCTCCGTTTACATTCGCGTTTCATCCAGGTTGTTCTTGGCTTGTCTCATCGACGTCTTGCATCTCGTTCACCTTGAACCACTGTGCACCAACTACCCATGATGAGCTCGATATTTCCACTTATCTCGGAGCTCCTTCCGATGATAATGCCCGCCTCTGCCAACATCACTCGTGCCAAACAACTTGAGCCAACTCACCCAACCGTTGAAGGGCCCGTCATCCAACGACCTGCTGTTGTCGGCAAGTGCGATAATATGTGTGTATCAGGTAAGCGATTCTATCAAGAGGTTCTCATGGTTTCTCACAAGTATCAATTTTGACACGATTCAGTTATTACAACCCGACCTCACTCCGACTCAACTGTTCGCCACAACAGTGAACAGGGTAAGCTCTTCTATTTCCCCTTTGTGCATCAAGCTCATTCTTCCTAGACGCAATCTTCTACCTCGTTTCTGGGAATGGAATCCTTCTCGTTGGCGAAACAGTAGGCTCAGACCCGAAGCACCACGAGCTTTCAGCTGGAGACTTCGCCTTTGTGCCTGCCTGGACCGAGCACCAGCTCAAGAATGAGACGGATGAGGATGTCGTCTGGCTAGAGATACAGAGCGGGTCAACTCCCCTCCGCGCCGACCTGACTGACTGGGCTGGCGATATGATCAAGACGCGTAAATGAAGGATGCGCGCTCACCATGTGGAATTTCTTCTATTGCATATTGTCTAGCGTTGTTACTCCGGAGTTGCCGGCTCTCGAATTTCACACCTCGATCTGACCATCTTGACCACCGACTCCCGACTCGGAGTATCATCAAATACTTGCGCATGGTCTAGTTTTGGAAACATGGCCACCTCTACCTTGTGCTCCTCAGCATCGCCCTCTAGATACTCCGCAACTGCGGCAATGTCAACGATGAGATCTCTACCAGAGAGAGTCACCGCGACATTCCTCTTGATGCCTCCGTCACCCTGTGACGTCAGCAGTTCCTCCTTCCAGAGAATATTCTCCCGCCAAAAGAAATGACGTCCCAAGCAGAGCGCAACGCCTGGATCGGTGCTGGCAAAGTACCACAGCTGCCACTCGTTGGCCATCTTGGGCTTGCGTCGGGTGAAGTTGTATGCAACGTTGGGGAGGTGCAGCATGATGGTGACGGGGTCGATGAGGACAACCGAGCGGATGCGATTCTGAAAGCTGGGTGTATGAAGCATGTGGGTTGTCAAGACCGATCCGTAGGAATGCGATACTAGCGCGACGTTCTGCCAGCAGTGGTGATCAAGAATCGTTGTCATCTGAGAGAGGAACTCGGCCTTGTCCGGAATCGCGGAGGTGAGACGGAAGGAGATTGGCAAGATTTCGATGGCAATGACGCCCACGTTTCCCTTGTCACCCTCGGTTTTGTGAAGACCAGCCAGGAAGCGGGTGTAAGTCCAAAGGCCAATGCCGATTCCGTGGAAGAAGACGATGGGCAGCTTGTCCTCTGCCGTATGAGGGCGGTACCAGTAGCTCAGCTGTGAGGAGGGTGATTTCCGACCTGGCAACAACTCTTGCGGGCGCGGAGGGATTATTCGAAGGGCCGAGGATCGAGGACGTCGATAAAACTCGAAACCATGCCAGAGAAATGCGACATGGGTGGCTTGGTCGATGAAGAAGACTATCACGTACCAAATGAGACCTCGGTACGTGCTCTGGATACTGTCAAGAGTCAGGCGTAGACTTTTGGCGTTGCCCCTGCCTTCCTGCAACTGCCTCCCAAGTCGTTGTTCGAGGATGAGTATAAACTCATCAACCTCCTCGTCTATAGACCCCCCATGGTCATCAACGAGGCCAGGGCCATCACCTCGTTCAAAGAAAGCCCAGAGCAGAAACTCTCTCACATTATCCCGTCGAATGTCATCTAGATCCGCACCTAGGAACCACCATTTGAGATAAATCTCAGGCGAGGGGACATTTCCAAGGCATCGATCAAACAGCGCCCTCCGATCTTGGCGCGATAACGGCGGCGGATGAACTGCGTCCCGCTTGAGGCGTTTGAGGTATGGCCGGTAGATGAAGAGGTAGAAGACTACCTCAGCCAGCAACGCCGCAAATAGTACACAGACAACGGGTAAAAACACGGAGCCGGGTAGTACGAGAGGCAATATCAGGATAACAACAATATAGACAAGAGGCGTGTTGCGAAAGAAGGCGATGGAGAGGCGGATGAATATCCACTCGCCGAAAGAGGTCCCGATCATGAGGCTCTGCGTGAGCCGGCTCAACCGGACTTTCCACACTGCAGATTGTCGCAAAAAATCGAGCAAAATATCACCGCTTGAATGAGAGGTGAGAGATGTTAAATAGAAGTCTGACGATGTATTTGTTGAATCCATCTCTTGTTGGGGCAGATCATTGACGATGGATCGATCTTGCAAGGGTCTGGAGGTGTTGGCGAACTGTGGCTGGTTGATTGAACGCACAGCCACGTTTCTGTGTTTCGAGTGGCCCACTTTGGCAAGTCTCCACAGAGAAATAAGGTCAAGTGGAGACTCAAGACCTCAAGGCTTCAACGTCCAACGTTGGATTCTTAGTACAAGGCCGTTAAAGTCGCTCTCTCTGCATCAATCCGAATACAGACTAGTAAAATGCGGATAGTTTCGGACGTCCCAGGTCTTTTCTGGCGTTTATCTCTTTTGCAGTGATTCACTGCAAACCACGTCCTTGTACCACCACAATTGTGTAACCGGTTACACCATCTGTGGGACGGCCTGCACAACTGATCCCATTGATCTGATGGAAGGGCTTACATCTCTCCTCGACAGTGAATCACTGGCATCTCTATCAGTGATTCACTGTCGAAGAGCCCGGTTCTGATGCATTCTGGAGGGGGTGCAGTACACACTACCTAGGTAGGTACGGCAGTGGATGGCATGGACTCCACGGCGATGCAGGAGAGTGTGAGTGGAGAACAGCGCGACCGTCTTCCACCTCGACGACTAGAACCAAAAAGGGGTGACATCAGCTGCAAGAGTCCATAGTAGACATCTCGCATCCGTTCTGCAACATAACCTAACCTGCCTTCATAGTGTAGTTCATCCTTGGCTGCCGAACCACATCCGCAGCAGCGGGAGTGGGGAGTCGCTGGGTCCTGTCTGCGCCATGAAAGACATGATTGGCTGTTGGTCCCAATTATACGCCCACCCAACCTGGCCGAACACACCCCTCCGCTTACATGGACCACACTTCGTCCGTGATCCGCTTCGCAGGCGGGATCAACTCAACCTCCAGGCAAAGACAATCCTCGCGCGTCCAGGCAAAAGTGCATGCAAGCAAGGAGCGGATGCAAAAAAACCGTCTATGACAAGGAACATGAAGAGATGATCACGAATGAGCAATAGGATGATAGCTCTACGGTGTGGTTAATATTGAGACCTGGACTGCACCAGTATCAGACGGCAGTGATTCAGCGACGACCAGTCTGGCTTTCGTCACCCATATCTGAGCGCCATCCAAGAAACATCAGCAATCATGCAGACGCCTAGTCAAGCTACAAGCGATGAAGCGCAGTCTAACAATCGATCCTACCACCCGTGAGTCCTCGGGGTGTGTACTGGCAGAGCCTGGAGGCGTGCAGACGGCAGCATTGACTGACAAGCAGACGACCCTCAGAGGCTCCCCTCTACGAAATTCTGGTTCGAGAAGAGGGGCGTATGGAGGAGGAATTCGCAAGACTTGCAACGAGGCGTAGTACCGTGGGATATGGCCGGGGTGAGGTTGTGTGAGGTTCAGAGGGAAGACATCTGATTGGTTGAAGCGGGGTTGGTCGCTCCTTGGGAGCCCTCCAGATAAAGCCCAGCTCCCCCCGATCCTCCTCTCCTCCTCTCTTCCCTTCTTCATCCTCCTTCTCGCTTTTCATCAAGAATCATCCATAAAAATTCCCCAAAGCCCCAAGTCACTCGACTTGCATCCACTAGTAACCCCCAAGACCCCCTTGAGTCCCACTAGGACTATACTGCACTCACATAGGGCCACCCTCGTCATCATCGCCGGTTGGCACATTGATATTGCAGTCAGAGCACCAACCCAAGAACCATCACGTTCAATCTCATAGAGAAGATGCCTTCTCGCCATCCCATCATGTTGTCCACTCCCTCTCCCCCACTTCCTGAGCTTAGACGGGTTCATGGCCACGTCTCACGGCCAAGCCGCCAACAGAGTCGTCATGCCGGTCGGCAATCATCGCAATCTCAGAGTCAATCACGGATGGCTCTTAGCAATGGTCCCGCATATCGTCGCATTGCGAACACCTCTCGTGGGGCCAGACAGGTCCTGGAGGCCGACGCTCAACATCATATGCAGGCGTCGTGGTCACGTGGTCAGGCTCAAGCCTCAGACCCCGGGTCACTCCAGGTCGAGCCGCCCTCACCAAAAGCTGGCCTTGCCGATGGGACCATCCAAGACTCTCATCCACGTAAGCGTCTCCGGGTCTCGTCTCCTCCAAGTGCCCCGATCCACCCCCTTGATGGCGGATGGTCATCGCACCTCTCAAGGGATGAAGGGCTCCAGTACACTGGATCCTGGTGCCACTCGGCTCCTAGAGACTCCATAGAAACGAAATCAGGTCTTTTCGATGCCGCAGATGACATCCTGGCCGAGGACTGGCGCCCGAGGACACCCAGGGAAAGTCGGCTTCCGACGCCGGACCTTGCACCCATCTCCACGGACTTTGAGTTTTGTCCGTGCCATCAAAGAGACGAGCGAGAAGATGTCAGGATCAACGAAGAGTACTACTTCGTTTCGAGGTCCAAGATGGACATCCAGAGTATGTTGGCGCAATTCTTCAAGTTACTCTGCTGTTCGCTGTTGCTAATACAACTCCAGTGGTGAATGCACTGGCACACATTGCCCAGACTCAGCGTGGGTCTGAATCGGTGCTACCCCGAGATGGATGGTGAGGATTGAATGTGAATACTGATTGTCGCCCCTTAGAAGATATGAGCTTGGAAGGAGGATGGCGTAGATGGCGTTCCGGTTAGTAATTCTGTAAATTGAGATATCCGTTGGAACTTTGAATAGCCTAAATGTTTGTCAACTTAAACACGTGTCTCCTATTCCGAGCATTTCGTGACATGCTGAATGAACACCCAAGTTCTCGTTATCCCAAATGATGTTAGCATGTCTGGGCGTTAGGGGTTGAATGGCCAAGCAAGGCCACTCGTAAGGGGAAGCGCGTCGAAAGAGAGAGGAGCCATTCTCGAAGAGAATTTTAGATACAATGGTCTGTAAGTCTGGGGATGAGGAACAAGGTGTTGTGCACTGATCATCGCGTGTCGTTGATCGTGGTGGTTGAGGAGGGATGAAAGAGCGTGTGGGGATGTCATGTGCAGCCTGGAGCACCCAAATGCAGTTTTCTAGCCTGAGGCATCCATTCTTGACACTGCGTCAAACTCGCTCCAAAATCCACGACGCTGGAACCAGTAGATCACTCTCCCTTTTGGCGGTGAAGTTGGCACGGAAATAACTGCTGCAAGTACAGTCGCATCGCAGCGGTGAGGGACCGTGTCGGCCCAGGAGAACTCCCACATCGCAGCTATTGCGACCACTGCCAGGCACAGAATCTCCAAAGCTGCAGCTCGCATGCAAGTCCAGATGTCGTCCGCATCTAATGCACGCCATGATTCCCGAAAATCGAAAGAATCAAGATGCGAAGCTTCCCTAATTTATCCGTATTCGGCATGAAAAACTGCTGCCCAGGGTTTAATGCGTTGGGGAGAGCACCATGGCGGATCAAATTTAGTGGCCATCAGTGGTGATGCGTCCAATGAACAAGCTTTTGCATGTTTTCGCATGTGCGGGTCACGTCATACTTTAAGACCATTATCGGCGCCATTATCCAGTTTATACACATAAAGGCCGGCTTATTCGTAAAGCATTCTCTTTTTTCGCTTGCTCTTTGTTCGTGGATCGTTGTTTCCACCTGCCGAGTACCGAAGCCCTCAACCGCTTCTCGTACGTCACTAGCTTCAAATTTTTTGCATCTTGAATCAAGCCCAGGCCGTCAAGTGAAGGCTCAGAAAGGGCATATAGAGAGAACGCGACGAACTAGACACAAAGATACACGCATACACGCTTATACAGGCAGACGACAAGCATGGCGGAGAATTACATCCTCTACATCACGGCCGGGCCGAATTACGACACAAGTCAGCAGGTCCAGGTTCCCGTCAACACCGCCCAGCCCATGATCATCAAGAGTGACCTCGCCGATATCGAGCTCAACGTCCGCATCCAAGACTACAAAGGCCTACCTCGCAACTCACCAGAAACCTCCCCCTACTTCTCTTCCGAGCCCCATGCCTACAACCAGGACCAGTACAGCATCTCGTTCCGCTTCACCCCCAACAAGCCCGTTAGCGACGATGGATCCGGTATCAAGGCGGCCAACCTGCAATTCGGCAACGACTTTGACCATCCCATTCGCGACCGTCTACCTCCAGGCTTCAGTTACGCCATGAACATCGTCCGTTGGTGGATCGATCCTGGTTTGGACGGTGATGCGTACGCCGACAAGCCATACCTGTACGGTCCGGCCCTCAGCTCCTTCAACGCCATCCACGTCGGCGAGGGTGAGTTTGACGAAACCAAAGGCGGACTCTGGTTTGAGGAAGGCGGCGATGAAGCCGGCATCAAGGCTCGCGAAGATATCGGTGCCCCGCTTGACAGCAAGGCCCGAATGAAGTGGGCTCTAAGAGCAGACAGCAAGGAGGCGTGGGTGTTTGAGTACGGCAAGACGTACGGCTTCGACTTCTTTAACCCCTACCTCATCTTTTCCAACCTGTCTTTGAAGCTGCCCGGCTTCCAGCTACCCATCATGAAGTATTGGGACGGGCAAGGCCTCAGGTAAGCTATACCCTTCTTGTTGCTTTGGGGATATTACAGCGCGCATGCCCATTACCCTATCCCGTACCTCTATCCTTTCAGGGCTGTGGAGTGGACGTTTTCTATGTGATCATTTCTCACGCATTTTCCGTTTACCCTCGTCTCAGGTCCGGCCCGAGACGCTCACATCAGCTCAGATATGTTCTGCGGAACAAGGAGACGGAGGATACGTACCTCGTCATCCTGTTTACACTATACCACAGGGACTACGTCAACGAGGACGGGTCTCTCAAGGACGGTGCGAAAGAATCTCTGCTCGAGCTACCCTAGAGCCCGGTTCCGGAGGAGGATGGTGCCTTCGATGGTGATGAGGCGATCAAAACGGCGAGCGAGAAGCTTGGACCTAAATATGGCGAAGATGGATATGAAAAGACGAGTGCGGACGACGTCGACTGAGAGACTAAGAGAGAGAGAAATCACGATGGCGGCAATGCTGAGTGCCGAGATCTCGCTCGGGATTTGAACCCGAAGTTTTACGCTACGGGTCTATGACTGACGATTATTTTACGATAGAAATTCTTTAATAGATTGGCTTTTTTTCTTCAGTTCGTCTTGAAATGGTCTGTTCGCTCCGTAATCTCAATCTGTTCTCGGACTTCTGAGAAGGCGCTTTTGGGAGCGATTCCGATAGGTGGGATCGCATTGACACTCAGCCAGGGCACAACGCCACACGTCACGATACGAGTTCCCGAAACTAGAGCTGCAGAGAAGGTTGCATCTGATTCTCTAGTGTTCATTCCTTTTTGATAATTAACAGATAAGGAACAAAGGTGTGTATAACCCGAGAGTCTTCGACAAGAGACGGTCAGCTGATAGATCACGTGCGCCGTCTCCCCTGCCATTCAATGCTGATCTCGTTCCAACCCTACGATACCAAAGCTTGATCAAACCACCAGCCAAGAAAACGATGCATCAAAATCGACCTTGAGTCGCCAAAAGATCCTTCTCCCGAGAGCCCGCCGAGTTCCATACCGCCTAGCGATCACGCATCACGATCCGGACGGAATTGGTGGGGAAACGTCCGCGTGATGGCCCCATCATCTCTCACCAGATCCTCTCCATCTTAGATCTACCTGCCGCCGAGATAGCCGGTAATAGTCGGCAATATCTGGCCTGCCAACCCCTCATCTCCAGCTGCGTCAGAGCGTCAGGTTGACGCCAAGCCTGGCAAGGTTGTCGCAAGCTGCAAACCCGTGGCATCAAGGCCACCCTCTTCGGGCCTTGATTGGCCTTCGTTCCGACATCCAATGGCTGCAGCTTTTTATCCCGGGTCTGCTCCTGGAAAGGTGACCGAGATGCATCTGTTGAGAAGCTTGGGATGCCGGTGATGACGGGGGACAAGGGCCAAGATGGCACTAGGGGCTGGACTAACCGTTTGGCGTCCATGGCGCCCACCTTTACATCACGCCCAGCTTATTCCCGAGACCCTGGCGCCGGGACGGGAGTCGGATTCATTTCTCACTACGGCAACAAAAGCCGGCAACGCCGTACAGGTTGTCGCCCTAAGGCGCACAGAGGGAAGAAGAGGTTAACTCGTCCGAGGAGCACATTCAGGTGGCTGGCTGACGATTTAAAACTCAGATTGGATATAACCTCATGGAACTTTCTAAAGCATAGAGCCTCAAATGTTGATCACCTGTCAGCTCTCGGGTCTAAGTGCCGCCCGGCGGGCTTGCCACTCCGTGTCTTCTCAACGTTCAACCTCGCAGGTGCCGTGCCGCACCTGGGATTCTCCCTCTCGATACTGCTTTGGGTGCACAAGGTCTGCACTAGCGCCTCTCGGCAGCTGACGTTCAAGCGAATCGTAACCCTTGGGCACCCGTTCCAACGTGGAGAGAGCGGATCCGACGCCAAGAACGATATTATTTCCGTCGAGATCCCGTTCTTTCCTCATCTCCCGCTACCCCAGCATTGATAAATCCCCGGGTTATGCCCCAAAGACTGGAGTTTTGCCTTTCCCCCCGAGTTTGCTTGCTGTCCTCTCTCTCTCGTCTTTCAGCGTCTGCAACCCCTCGACTTTGTTCTTCCACAACTCGAACTTTCAGCACTTATAACAACCATTTTCAGCCAGAAGCTTGCAAAACCGACAACACGGGAACTTACAAAGGCATCAGGCTACAGCCATGGCTCAACATCTTGGGCCACTACAAAAGGGAGGCAGCCTGGATCAAGATCCAGGCAACCTTGAGATCAGCATCGAAGGAACGCAACCCCCGAAGACATCACGGCCGAAACTCAACAGAGACGAGCCCATCTCGTATCTGTATCTGACCCTCAACACCGCCTTGCCAACACCGCCATCACCACAAGAAGCAGGCCTGGCCGAAACTCAGGAGCTCCCACCGTGCCCCGACCTTAGACCATACGCATCACCCTTCACGTTACCACAAGCACGAAAGAACATTCTGCTTGCGATATCATATATCGCTACGATGCTTACAGCATACACAGCGGGAGCCTACTCGCCCCCATCGGCCGCCATGGCTAAGGATCTCGGTACAAGCCACCTGGCCAGTCTTGTGGGAATTACCACTTTTTGTATGGGGTTCGCCATTGCCCCTATGGCACTAGCCCCAATCTCTGAGTTTTGGGGACGACGGCCCGTCTTCATCCTCGCTGGCTTCGTCTATCTCATCTTTCAGGCCGTTTGCTCCGTAATGCCAAACCTTGCTGGGATGCTGATTGCGCGCTTCTTTGTTGGAGTTGGCGGTTCAGTCTTCAGCTCAGTGATTGGAGGAGTCATCGCCGATCTATGGGAGAAAGAAGACAGGAATACGCCAATGGCTTTATTCAGCGGCTTTGTGCTAGTTGGTACTGGCCTTGGTCCTCTAGTCTCTGCCGCCCTTATCAAAGACCTCGCGGATGATACACTGGCGTGGAAGTGGTCCTTCTGGATTCAAGTCATCATGGATGCACTGCTGCTGATTGCCATTTTGTTTTATTTTGAAGAGACTCGAGGCACCGTGCTGCTGTCGAGGAAAGCGAAGAAGTTAAATGAGTGGTATGAGGAACTGGAGGAGGCCGGGGCCTACGGAATGTGGGTGACCGACACCCGAGAGGAAACAAGTGCCAGCTCATCGGCGTCGAGCATCAAGACTGTCCCTGGCCATCACACAGAGCTAGAGTACAACCAGCCCCGGGAACGCCGTCTGCAGCGAATCCGATGGGTGGTGGCAGCAGACGAGCAGCGTCCCCCTCTTGCTCAGATGATTGCAACTTCGGTCAAGCGACCCTTCTATCTTCTCTTCACTGAGCCCGTTGTCTTTTGCTTTTCTCTATGGGCCGCGTTCTCATGGGGTGTCCTTTACCTGTCCTTTGCCGTGGTGCCGTATCTGTACGCTGGCAACTTCGACATGTCGAGTCGCGTCTATGTCGCCATGATGGTGTCGTCGGTCGTTGCAACTGTGGTTGGAATTTTCCAGGAGAACTTGATGAAACACCCCTTGTGGCAAGGAGAAGTGGATGAGAAACCGGTATCCCGATTCTGGCAATTCATGAGAAAGCATTTCCCCGCGGATGCACCAGAGGCACGACTGTACTTTGCCTGCATCACCTCCCTTCTCCTTCCCGCTGGCCTGTTCGCTGCCTTCTTAAGCCCGGCGAGCACAAGTCACTACTCGCAGGCTCTTGGTATCGGCCTTGCCAACTGGGGCATCTACTCGGTGTATCTGGCGACATTCAACTACCTCGCCGATACATACCACCTGTACGCGTCGTCGGCTCTCGCAGCGCAGAGCTTCTGCCGCAATGTCCTTGGTGGCGCATTTCCTGTAATAACGGGAATCATGTTCAACAGCCTTGGTCTTCGAAACGCAGGCTGTCTATTGGGCGGAATTGCCAGTGGACTGACGCTGATTCCGTGGGTTCTGGTCTTGTTTGGAGAAAAGATTCGGTCGAGAAGCAGCTTTGCTATTGTGAGTATCCCTCTACTGCCGCATGTAAATGCAGATACTAATTCTTTCTAGTCCTTGCAAAAACAATGATCATGTCTTGTACATAGCACGAAACGATGATGATGTTGGCGTCGATTGAACAGGATAAAAGTTTTGAAGTTTCAGATGGTCGCGTCGCACATTTGGCGACCAGATAGTTTTTAGACATATGAGCGGGCATTTGATGATACACACGGCTTTGTACAATAATGATCTAATGAACTAGGCATTGCTGCTTTGATCTACATTCCTCGTCCCATACTTGCGCAGCTCCAGCCCCAAACTTCACATGGTTGTATCAGCACCCTTGCTGAAAGTCCTCTTCTTCAGCCTTGCCTTTCCCATAGTCCATGACCACACGCTCCTCTTCTTGGAATCGCCGGATTCTTTGCGCATCTGCTCGCTTGTCCGCTCGGATAGGCTAGTACCAGCCCTCACGACATGGCTTCTCTGCCGCTGTAGATCATTTACTATCGGCGGAAGGCAGGATACGCCATGTTCGTTGACAACTGGTGGAGGAAGCTGGACACAGCCCTCCCAGCGGAGGAGATAGGGGGGTACTTCACCGGGTAGCTTGTGCTGGTCCACCGCCATGTACCCTTCTCCCATATCGACGTGAGACCTTTGCCCACTGAGTTTAGGCCACAATGTAGAGGGTGTCACACGGTAGGAGTGTAGCTCTGGGTCGACTCTGACGTCGGGGAATAGCGTCTGGATGAAGCATGTCGTGTATTTCTCGGTGAAGCCGCACATTCGGAGCGAGTCGACGCGTCCTCTGAGGTAGAGCAGTTGATTGCAGATGAGGAGGTATGAGTCCGGGCAGTATTGCCGAGAGAGAGGTCCAGAAGGCAACGAGGCACTTCGCATACTAATCTTGGGCCCGAAGTCGGCGGCGGTCTCGGGTTCTGACTGTGCATCAGCTTGACGCAGGAGCTGCTCCATAGTAATCTTTCTCCCCGGAGACTTTAGTTTGATTCCTCTCATGGTGCCCGATGGCTCCGACTTTTGCGTTCGGGTGCTTCGGCTACTGTGGTTGCTGGTATTGCGGGAATGGCCCCCGGGCGTAAGTTCTTGTCGTAGATCGGGACGTTGCCCGTAGAAGCGGCGGCATAGAAGTACCAGGCTTGCCATGGGTAGAGATTCGCTACGCTTCAGCTGCGAGATGGCAAACGCGCGGAGAAGGCGTGATGTATGCTCGGCGTTGGAAAGGAGCTTGTAGGCGAGCGGACCAGCACCGCAACCCAGGAGCGACATGTCGACCTCGATGACTATGTTGCTTGCATAGACTCCGTACTTGTTCAGCCAAACCGTGGCTAAGGGACTGACCTTATCTCCAACATAGGGAGAGAAGACGGCATGTAGTCTCGTTCCCTGGAGGAATGCGACGAGGATGTCGGCCCGAAAGGCAAACGAGACCTCAAAGTAGGATGCCAGAGGGCGAAGAGTAGAGGACGGAGGGACAAAGTCTTCGCTACGCCATACGTCGCGGTTGAAGGAGCTCTTGTTTAAACAGAGCGGCTTGTTGGTAGCTGGCAGGAGATATCGGCAGATGCGCAGGCGCACTGGGTCAGGGAGGCGGAAGTATCCAGAGGAAGGCTTCTGACGGGCGTGGTCCTTGAAGAAGCGGGTGAGGACATCTTGGAAAGCGGACTTTTTGGTATGGCCACGGGTGTACTTGTGATATACTGCGTCGACAGTGCGGTCCCAGGGGGGTAGGTCCTGGCGATGGGGTGCCCAGGAGTGTCGGGGTTGGCTGATGGGTAGGCCAGCGGTTGGGATTGGAGGAGGCTTTGACGAGATCTGGGGGTTGGATTTACTCCTCTTGCGGAATCTCGAAGAATCCCCTAGCATTCACCGTGAGCATCACCATTAGAAGGCAAGTGTAGGATAACGTACTCATTCTCATCGATCCGAGGCGCTCAGATATCTTGTCCCCTCGCAACTTCACGGAGCCTGCTCGGCGGAGTAGCGTCGTTGCCCTGAGCGAGGTGGTTGATGCCGAGGCGGAGACGGAGATGGGAGATAGAGAGATAGATCTCGACAGTGACGGAGCAGAAGAAGGAGATGGCAGCGGTGAATTCGGGGTGGAATCACCACGGCCACCTCTGGAGGTGAATGCGGCCATTGTTACTGTCACTGGCTGGCACTGCTGGTATTCCATCCGTTTGGCTGACCATCTCTGTTCACCTACCAGCAATCCGTCTATTCGTCCGGCTGCGTCTCCACAGGGAGCATGCGTAATTGGCTTGAATGAAGCAGACGCCTTTTATGGTTTTCTCCTCAACTTGAAAGTCAAATGAAGTTGTGTTAGTATGCGGTTGGGGTCACGGGACCGCCATTGCATGGCCGAGTCATGCAGCATAAGGGGGTTTTGTATGCGGGTTTGTCCATATTGAGAGAGGAAGGTGCAATGCAAGTTCCCATGGTTACCTGGGAAAGAGTCTGCGGCTTGTTTATAGAAGGTTAACAACTGGGAAGGTGCCAAGATGGGCTCTTGCCACGATGCTTCCCCAGAAGTGGATGTCGAAATAACGGAAGGTGGGCCATCTTTACTTCTCCTCCTTAAACCACTCTTCAACATCACTATCTTGTTCTCAACCTTGGAGGCCACAGTACGACTCAACATGCCCTTACTCTTGTGCATGCCCTTTGCCCCGAGTCACGCACACTCAAAGCATCCGGCTACACTTGCCCAAGTAGTCCCGTGACTATGTCTGCAATGTCAGAGGTTCTGGGACATTTCGCTGTACGTTGAGAGTAACGGTGCCAACGAGCATGCCTGAAGCCTCACGAAAAAGGTTGATCAGATAGGGCTTGGACTTGCAGCCATGTCCACAGAGGAGAACCAAATAAATAGAGGCCATGTGGCATACCTCGTGTCTTGTTCGCTCGTCATTCAAGCACATTGTTCGTGGAGAGGATACTACAGCATCATCACTGTTCTCTACACAGCCACCATGAGCAACACCACTATCGGGACGCCAGTCCCTTCCCCTCCTTCTTCTCCCTTGCCCGATGTTTCCGGCACCAACTTTGCCTGGGCCATTCTCGGCATCATTGCAGCCGTCTTCTTCGGCATCGTCATTGTTGACATGATCCGCAAGTACCGCACCGGTGAGCTCCAGGAGACAGGCAAGAATCTCCTCACTATCGGCGGCCTCATCCTCATGCTACCCTTCCTCATCTTCACCCCGCGCAACCTAAAGCGCGCCTGGATCTGGTTCACCGATCTCTTCCGTAGCCAAGAAAATAAGCGCCGCGGAAAGAAGAAGGACGCCATCACTCTCGACAAGCAGTTTGACAGCGCTGCCATCATTCAGCGACTTGGCAGTGGCGGCAAGGGGTCGGCAAAGTCAAAGAGCGAGCCCGCCGTCAATGTAGTTGAGAACAACTCCGAGTCCAGCGCGTCTACGTCAACAGCAAAGGCAAAGGAACCTGCAGGTGGAGTGCTGCCTGATGTTAACACGGGTGCTGCATTTGATACGGACGAGATCACAAAGGGCACGACGAAAGATACCGATAGGGACCTCGAGTTGGGACATCCCTCTACCAGTTCCCACCACGGACATCATGGAGGACATCATGCCTGGTCCAGTGGAGGACACAGTGGTCATCACGGAAGCCACAGCGGAGGATACAGCAGTGGACATCACGACAGCTACAGTGGAGGCCATGACGGTGGACATAGCGGGGGATGTGATGGAGGAGGCGATGGAGGAGGCGGTGGAGGAGACTAAGTTTGCCAACAACCTGGATTACTCTCGACTTTTTCTCTCTCGTTCCAGCTCCTGGCTTGAGTTGGATACCTATCTTGGCGGAATTAGACTTGCCCAGGAGGAACAAGACTGGACGTATAATGCGTGGGAGAGCTAACTGGACTTGGCAGAGGCATCACAAGGAACTGCTTCCTGGAAGACGCAGTTCGGCATCCAAGTTGCTCCATGAGAGGACTTTCTTTAAACGGCGTTGTAAGGGTTGTCATTTCTTTGAACTAGTCCCACTGAATAAGAGTATCCTATCGTGACCAGTTCCTTCTTCACTGTTATCAAGGCTAATAACCCACTTACTTCGCCAAACGTACTAGGATCTCAGTCAATACATACCAGCCTCGCAAAATTACTTGCCAAAGAAGCACTTGGATCAGGCGAGAACAATCACGATTGGTTCGAGTTCCTGCTTACTATTCAACTGTAGTCTTATACACACATCTTCCCATTAGTTCCAAAAGCAGTCGTGAACCGGCCGGTGTCCTGCGGAATTCCACTTGCCAAGACACCGGCTCGGGGACCAAACCCATGCCGTCCTCAGAAGGTTTAATTGTCCGACGGTGCCGCTATTGGACGAGCAGTCAACGATGCAACATCGGCAAAGAGAACATCCTCATTTCCAGGCGTCCAAAGTTGCCCGCAGATTCTCTCAATAATTCGGCTTGTGGAAGTATAAATCTCGAAACTCGACGTCAAAACAAGCGCTGCCGGTAACATCGGAGCTCAACGGGTGCAGATCTGCCGGGCATCCGGGACGCCACACGGTCCCCCGACTTGGCGCAGGTCCGACCCCCTGATGCGAGCGAGCAAATGAAACATCTTACCTATGGCGGCACAGATGTAGGCTAATATCCCGGCGGCCCATTATCCCTCTGAGAGAATAAAGACACGAGACTGGTCAGAGTGACGCCCGCACCGATCGAGTTAAACAAGTCTTGGGTCCTTTCTTCCAAAGTTCCATCCACTAAGCATCATCGCGCCCAAACTTAAATAGGCTAGGAATACCTTCCGGATGCGAATCCCTGCTTTGCCTCAGTCTCCTGGTCAGCACTAGATATCTACAGGGCAGAATGGACCCCACATGGATACGACGCAGTGATAAAGTAATTTGCAGCTAAATGTGGTGAATGATCCCCGCGGTGGGCTATGAATAAAAGACCTTGTGTCCCTCGAGTCCGTCAGACTCGTCCTTAAAACTCGCAGAAGCTTACCTCTAACGCGCAGAAGTAATGGACGCCATCCGAGGGCTCTTCGGGGCCAAGCAGCACCAAGGTCTCATTCCAAAGGTCGACACCGACCATGTCTACCCGACATCTTTGCTCGACGACACCAAGATCTATCGGGACATGATCCTGACCTGGACCTTTTGCTTCAACGATGTTCTCGACCCGGAGAAGCTTCACTCGTCCTTGACGAGGTTGATGGAGATTGGCGACTGGAGGAAGTTTGGTGGTCGACTCAGGATAAACGTGAGTTGTTTGTCGCGGTTTCGGAAGCTCAAGCTGACAGTCGAGTAGGACAATGGAAGACTTGAGATCTATGTCCCGCAGAAGTTCACTCCCGAGCGACCGGCGGTGAGGTACTCTCACGAGGTGATCGACATGAACATCGACGACCATCCATTAGCCAGGACTTTCCCAAAGGCTACCGAGAAGCCATCCATTCACCCAGGCGGCCAAGCGTTCAAGGAATTTGCGTTGACGGAAGGCGACCCCACGAGCGGATACGATCTGATGAAGGGCGATATACCCCAAATCGCGCTTCGCATTGTATCCTTTTCAGATGCCACACTCCTCTCCTTGGTATGGCCCCACACTCTCATGGACGCCCTGGGCCTGCAGGTCCTCCTGCAAAACTGGTCCCTCGTTCTGGCAGGACGCGAATCTGAGGTAGCTCCCATTCTTGGAGCTCGAAAAGATGTCATTTACGACGCAGCAGAGCCACCGAGCAAGACTGAGGCTATCGAGGTGGAGCCGGAGGAGGAGTTGCACATTGCGCCAAAGCGAGTCGCGGGCCTTTCTTTGGTCATCTTCGGTCTTCGATTTCTCTGGGACTTGTTTTGGCAAGGAGGCATCCAGACCCGAACCATCTTTATGCCAAAAGAAGTCATGGCGAAAATGAGACGTCGAGCTCTGGAAGAGATAGCAGCTACTGCCAACCCCAGCGATGAGAAGCCATTTGTAAGCGAAGGCGATGTCATCGCAGCGTGGACGACAAAGATGATTGCAGGATCGGAATCTCGACAGCTTCCGGTGACGATTCTCAACGCGATCAACTTGCGATACTGGATGAAGTACCTGATGAACACGAGCGGGGTCTATGCCCAGAACCTGGCAGCCGGAACTTTCACCTTTCTCTCACCAACCATGGCCCGGGGCCCGGTCGGTCCCATTGCCCTCGCGAACCGCCAACATCTCCTGGCGCAGACAACCCAACCACAACTCCGAGCCATCTTGCGGGTTCTCATCGCAGATAACCAGAAGGGAGATGCCACGTTCTTGTTTGGAGCTCCCAACATGCAGCTCGTGATTATTAGTAACTGGACCAAAGCAAAGATCATGCAGGCGGCAGACTTTGGCGCGGCGGTTATCCGACAGGGCGAGACAGCTGCGACAAGGAAGAACGGCCCTGGTATCATGACGCATCTGGCTCATTCACCCGTGAAGCAGAGCATGATGACCAAGAACGTCATGGTGGTCAAGGGCAAGGATCATGAGGATAACTACTGGCTCGAGGGGTCTTTTCTCCCACAGACTTGGGCCATTGTTGAGAAGGAGATTGCAGCGTTTGCATCTGAGATGTGAGGATCTGAGGACAATGTTGGTGATGAACTAAAGAGCAAGCGAATCGTTTCGTTTCTAGAGTCTAGTCAGCGTGTACAATACAACCCCTGAATTATTCAACACTCATGACATAACCCCCGGTTGTTCCCGCTAAACGCAGCACCTTAACGCCATCAGCATTTTGACCATAGATACTAAAGAACAACATAAAATAAAGAGAAATATCTTAACTTACTATAGTAGGTAACTATAGAAGAGGATAAAAAGCCTTGAAGTTAAAGCGTTGGTGAGGTATTACTTAATGAGCTTCCTCTATTTGATACTGAGGTTCGTGAATTTATGACTTTCTATTATGGCGATTGGTTGAAATGATAACGCCTATGTAGCCGCTAATGAATAATACAGGGGTTGGATTGTAGATCTACAGACCGAGTCATGACAGAGCTAGTGGATATGCCGAATCCGCAATGCGACCCATTATTGATGCCGTTCTCTGTGAATAAGCGAATCCATATCGGCCGGTAGGTGATGATAGAGGGAAGTCGTTGGTTTTCTACAGCCTCGCCGGTAGGATTACTTGATCAACCCGGGCCAAAGGCAGGAACCCCAGACTCGGGGACCGCAGGTGGCTGCAGCAAGGGATACAATCTACAGGGGTCTACAGGGACCTACCCCCCGTAATTACAGTGCCGTTTCCCGCTAATCTCCCTCTCCAGACACCTTCCACTTGCAGCCCGAGCTTCACCGTTTCGGTGTGGCAGCCAATCACAGGCCGCAATTGCGCGTCAAGTGACGTAAGATTCGTCCTGGCTTCCAGCGGCATCCATCGGCGATTGCTCTCCCGTTCCCCTTGAGTCGCCGACCAAATGGGCAGCTTACACCAACGGGATCAAGTCGACTGCGCGAGTGTCACGATGCTTGTCTCGGCATCTACTCTCGAGCTCCTGCCGGGCACCGTGTCCACGTGTCCGTCTCCGGTTCACCGCTGGGAGCTTGATAACGATGCATAAACACCCGTGATCCTTAGATCTCTTCTCCAGATCACCATCTCCGAAAGATTCCCCGGCATCACATCTGATAACGAGATAGAGGGTCCAGTTTATCATCTCCGGTCATCTGAGACTGTGATACAGCTCGGCGACCTCGATCCGGCGATGCCTCATCTCTGAATCTCATGATATCGACTCCTCAACACGCCATAGCCATGCTCTCTCGACCAGTCCGGCGCCTGGCCGGCTCGCTACGGCCCTCACGATCCTTGCCTCTCCCTTTTCCACAAGCTGCTTCGAGAGCTCAGTCTCGTCACTTTACTGCTTCTCCCCTTACAAGATCCACATCCAGCAAGACTCACCCTGCGTCGGCGACCACAGCATCAGGATACCCAAACGCAGCTGCGGCGATAGTCCTTGCTGGGACCGCATCATTCTATCTTGCCTATAGCATCGCCCAAACCCGCCCTACGCGGTGCGATGCTCCTGCTCACTCTGAAACCTCCGACGGCCGCGATCCCTCTCTCCCTCGGTATCGCATCTCGGATGTTCGCAAACACGATGCACACTCTAATCACCCCTGGGTTATCCATGACGACAAGGTGTACGATATCACTGAATGGATTGGCGCCCATCCCGGCGGCGATGTCATCCTTCGCGCCGCGGGTGGCTCTATCGACCCTTACTGGGACATATTTGCAATTCACAAGAGCCAATATGTCCATGACATCCTGAACCAGTACCTTATCGGCTATGTCGACTCTGCTGATCTTGTCAATGGCCGGCCGGCCCAAGAAGCGATTGAGGACCCGTTCGCCGACGATCCCGTCCGGCATCCAGCTCTGGTCACCATGACGGACAAGCCTAGGAATGCCGAGACGCCTTCGGATGTTGTAACCACCGAGTTCCTCACTCCTAATGACCTTTTCTATGTCCGTAACCACATGTGGGTTCCAACCATTCCGGGGAACCCAGACACTCATACCCTCACCATCGAACTTCCCGATGGCACCACAAAAGAGTATACCCTAGGTGATCTCAAGTCCCGCTTCCAGCCTCATAGGGTTACTGCTGTACTTCAGTGTTCTGGCAACCGTCGTCGCCACATGAGTGAGGGCTCCGGCCATAAAGCAAATGGTCTTCCCTGGACCGCCGGTGCCATCTCCAACGCTTGTTGGGAGGGTGTCTTGCTCTCAGATGTGCTCAAAGACGCAGGCTTTGACCTAAATTCAGCCTTGACGGGCGAGTCCGAGGCCAAGCACGTCCAGTTCTCCGGCATGGAAGCCTACGGTGCGTCGATTCCCATCAGAAAAGCCATCGATCCGCAAGGCGATGTAATTCTTGCCTATGGGATGAACGGCCAGGCTCTTCCTCGCGACCACGGGTTCCCCTTGCGTGCTGTTGTACCTGGCCATGTTGCTGCGCGCTCTGTCAAGTGGTTGAATCACATCACCCTCAGCGATGAGGAGAGCACCACTCAATGGCAAAGACGGGATTACAAGTGCTTCGGTCCGAATCAGACTCATGTGGACTGGGACACTGCCCCTGCCATCCAGGAACTCCCCGTTCAAAGTGCCATAACCACCTGCAAGCTCGGTGATTGGACAAAGTCTCAAAAAGATGACAAGTCAGAGACGCACACCAAACCAGCCTCTCTCACAGGCTACGCATACTCCGGAGGCGGCCGCTCCATCATCCGCGTCGACATTTCCTTCGACAATGGAAAATCGTGGTCCCAAGCCTCCATCCTGCCTGACTGCACTACAAAAGACGGTGCACCATCACCGTGTCTCGGCCACGGATCTTGGGCCTGGCGCCGCTGGAAGTACGATGGCGTCGTTCCGCTTGACGCCTTCGACGAGATATCCAAGGATAAGCGCTGCGCGACTTTTGTGGTCAAGGCCACGGACGACTCATATAATACCCAGCCCGAGAGCCACGCTGCGACGTGGAACATCCGCGGGAACCTCGCGACGGCCTGGCATCGTATGAGTGTCTGCACTGAATGTCCTGCTGGTGTGGCGAAAAGCAAGTCGACTAAAAAGGGTAACTGAGTGGACTGGACAAGTTATTGCCAGTCTTGACGAGCGAACGGAGTTGAGGGCGTTGGTGAGCCTGGCAAATAGGCTTTTGGTTGATGGCATCTTGCAACGTAGCAATGCCTCAAGGATCTTAATTCACCACAAGTGGTATTAATTAAAATTATGCAGTCAATAAAAGGGTGCGTCAAGAGTTACATGGCATGCAATCGCAGCAATTGGTGAATCGCTAGCATCTATTCTCCTGACCATGTTACATCCCTCCGAGACGTATTGTACATCAGCCTTGATTCAGCCCACTTCTATTTCCTTGATCCACCCATCTAGTTGTACAATCCAACTACCTTCCAAAACAATACCATCGCTTAGGCATGTTCCATTTGGAGCAACATCCGGCGCTGCCATTATTACCCTTACTCATCGTCGTCTTCATCCTCGCCATCCGTGAAGTACTCAAACTCCTTGGGCACCTTGGCCTCCTCATCACCCTCATTGTCCTCATCAACTGCTGTAAGCACACCCGCAGCGGCGGCAGCACCGGATCCACTGTTACCCGGAGTCTGGGGCTCGGCATCTAGGTGGCCGAAAGGCGAGCGTCCTTGGTTACGCAACAATTGGCCAATCATGGCGTTGTTCCCTCCCCGCGAGGGATCGACGAGACCCTCAAGCAGCGACCGGCCTTGGCCACCAGATCGTCCACCTCTTCCGGTTTGCTGACCAGCCACGGGAGCACGCTCAATCGTCACCTTCTTCAGCTTCTCCTCTAGAAGGGACTTCTCCTCCTCAGGCTGGGTATCATGGAGCAGCAGAGGACCACCCGTAGGCTATAAAACATTAGCACCAGTTCACACTTGTTGTCGATAAATGCTAAACTCACCTTCTTGACAGGGACGTATCTTCCTGTGTTGAAGCCGATGTACTTGAGCTGACCAGGGAGAACACGAGTTATGTTTTCAATCTCATAGCCAACCTTTTCCTTTTCAGGCTTCTTCTTGGTGTCAGTGGGGGTGGCAGCATCCTTCTCCTGGCCCTCCTTCTTGTCCTTGGCCTCATCCGTCTTCTTCTCCTCATCAACATCCATCTTGTCACCGCTGATCTTAGCAGGGGGGGCGCTGTCGATGTCCATGCTCTCCCTTCGCTGAGCACGCTCCTTCTTCTGGGCTCGTCGCTTGGCCTGGGCAGTTGTCGAAAGGATGGCAGTAGCGATCATAGCAGGGCCCTCCTCGGTCTTGACCTCCTGCTCAGGCGGGTAGTCAAAGAGACTTGGCCGAGTGGCACAGTGGAACTTGAAGTCAGGCATCTCCAGGTCGGGATCAAGTCCAATGATGGAAGTAGGCAAGAAGCTCAGGGACAGGAAGTGGGTAAAGGGGAACCAATACCAGTACTGAGTGAAGACAGCCATGCCAACGATACCGGCCATGTTGAGGTTTCCGGTTTGGGTCTGAAGGCCAATGGTGCAGTTGCGACCACCAGCATCAATGATACCCAGAGCCAGAGCGGCACCAAACTTGGTCATGGCGTCCTCGTGGCGGTCGCCAACAACCTTCTTGAGAATCTTCCGAATTGAAGACACCTTGGGGTTCATCACTTCGTTCTGCTGAACCAGGATCATGGCAAGCGAGATAAGGGCACCCTGTCGCACAAAGTCGGTAGGGTCCTTCATCATGGGCTCGAGGAGGTCAATGGCCTCGTCGAGTCCAGTGCCAGCACAAGAGATGCCGAGAGCCATCGCGGAACCGTATCGGACGTGAGGGTTGTACGACTCGGACAGAAGCTCAACCATGCGGGGCACGCTGCTGGGCTTACGGAACAGAATGAAACCCAAGCTCATGACGGCGATTCGACGCACGTCGTCGTTGACGTCGCTGACCGCGATGTGAAGAAGCTTACGGATGGCCTTGTTGCTGCCGGTACCGCAGTAAGCGAGGGCGACAGTCATGATACCACCGTATCGCAGGGTGGGATCGGGGTCGTTGAGTAGACCTTCGATGAGGACATCGGCTCCCTCCTGACGACCGAACATGATCAGGGCCATACCAATAGCAAGACCGCGAACAATCTTCTCGTGGGTAGTCTCGTGCGCATAAGTGATCATGTCTTCGAGCGCCTTGACGTTTCCAGTACCAAGCATGATCAAGCCCATAGCCAGACCAACAGCCTCACCATTCAGAGCCGAATCTTGGAACAAGATTTCTCGAAGCTTCTCAAAGATTTCCCAATCGCCGGTAGCCATACCTGCGATACCAAGGCCGAGAGCACCGCCGTGCTGAACAACCTCCTCCTCTGCCTGGCTGAATTGTACTTTGAGGTATTCCAAGGCCTCGGCGCCGTGGTTGGCATGGATAAGTCCATAAGCATACAAAGCACCACCTTGACTGAAGATGGAGCCGCTGCTCAGTCCACCCTGCCTAGGGAGGTACGGCTCGAGCAACTTGCGCGATTGAGAAAGGTTTCCACGGTGAATGACACCCAGGGCAGCAGTAGCAGTGAATTTGCTCCAGTTAACAGCCTTGCCTAGCCATTCCAGGTTGTCGCGGAAAAACTTGTCATTGGTGGTTCCTTGGTTCATGAAGGCGTTACAGAAGGTGACAGCGGTGTGGAAGATGGAGTTGCGGCCCTCTAGACTATCCCGCACTTTGTTGAGGATGCTCAGGTCGGTACGGTTGTTTCGGTAAAGGAATTCGAGGTTCAGGCGGATCGTCTTTGTGCCATCGAGAATTGATCGGATGTTACGGTAGGCCTTGAGCACCGCATCAGGAATAGGTGTCTCGGGGTCCTCCTGCTTGTTCTCAAGAAGAGATTCGCTTTCGTTGGAATTGTCGGCGTTCTCGTCGGTTTCCTTCTTTGGGGGCTCGCCGGAGGGCAAGGCGGCCTTGACCTTGCCCAGAAACTCCTGGGTTCCATTGTCATAAAGGTCGAAAGCAATTTGGTAAGCGATCGTAGTGTTGCGTGTATCCCCGTCCTCAACAAGAGTGTTGAGCATATGGGAAGCCTCTTCATCGGAGTCGAGATAGACAACGCACTTGGCGATAGCAAAGTAGTCGGGGTTGGGAATTTCGTTGAGAAGATCAAGAATCAGTCTCAAGATCTCGGTGCGGAAACTCCTCTCCTGGACGATATCCATGCAAATGCCCAGAGTGTACTCCATCAAGTCCTCGGCGGGACCAGGCGTGCTCTCGAGGGGATTTGACTTGGCCTTCTTCTCGTCGTCACTTGCGCGCTTGATGACCCGTCGGAGGACATCAAGGTTCTTGGCCTCAACCGCAATACCAACCACTTGCCTGTATCGACCCTGTTCCAAGCAGCTCTCGAAGAGACGGTCAATGACCCGTTGCAGGGAGTCGGTAGCTTGGTCGGGGAGGTCGGCGATAGAGCCGGATCGTCCCTGCTTGAAAGCAGGTTGGAACGTCGCCTCCAGCATGGTGTTGTCGATCGAGTCGCGTGACAGGAGCGACTTGGGAGGCAGAGTTGTCTGTGAGAAGGGCGTGGTAGGCGACATGACGGCACCGTCAGCGCCGCTGGCAAAGGTCGTGGCCAGCTCGGGGAGATCGGTCGTCTTGGAAGCTTGGGGCGTCGACTTCTTGGCAGCAGTGACGGCGATATACTGATCGACGCACTTGGAGATGATGGTCTCCTCAAACTCGCCGGGCTCGTCAAGCTTGAAAAGGTCGCCAGCGGCGAGAGCGAAGACCATGCTGTCATTGTAGGCCTGAAGGTGATAGTACACCTTGGCGAGAACCAGAGCAGCAAGTTGTCGTTCGGGGAAAGACTCGTCTTCGTAAAGAGCCTCGCTTGAAACAATAGTCAGCTCGGGGACACAAAAAACCGTCGAGTCAGGACATGACAGTGACGTACATCTGGCTCAAGACAGCAGCAACCTCGGTCCAGACAGTGTCGATGTCATCGTTGAGGGTCTGCAGGGCAAAGACCTTGAGCTCGGGCTCCTCGTCGGTAAGGAAGGCGAGGACGCCGGTCGCCGAGACGATACCAGGCATCTTGACGGAGTGCGACGGGTCGGAGGGACGGGCTAGAGATGTCTGTAGCAGTACCAGCGGCGATACGAGAGGTTGTTGTGATAGTAGTGGTCGAGCAGAAGAGAAGGGGCTAGTTCCGTACAAGCCCAAGGGCATAAGCAGAGCCCGATTACGTAGTTGTTAGAGATGAGAGCGGACAAAGGAGATGGTGAGAGAATTGGGGGAGAGAAGGCGATGGATTGGTCGGTTGGTGTTTTGCTCCAGAGGGTAACTCGAGATGGTCCACGTCAGGCACGCTCTGCCTTGCAGCTCGTGCACGGGCCAACCACGGAGCTCCCAGGCAGGTGCAAAATTACATAACCCGCTGAGTCATTACCAGAGCCCTTGAGACGCGCCCACGTGACAAAGAGCTCTACCTCATCTCACCTATCGCAGTCGACGCAGATATCGTCGAATTCCGCGCGACAGGGAACATGTTGCGTCACAGAGACACGACTAGTCAAACACAACTTGACTCGACTTGGAGCACACAAGGAGAGTGCAATGAAACTTTGACGCGAGGCTAGTATGTTGCATTGCACTCGTAATCACCCATCCTCGATCAAACGAATGCAGGTCATGTCGGGGTATGACTCCTGAAGTACACTGGCCTTGTGCAAGGTTGTATGATAGATCTACAACCTCCACAAGAGAGTCTATGCCCCTGGACAGCCATGACAAATAGTTTATGTGTCTTGGACGTCCTACCGTGTTCTTATTGACGACTTGGAAGCTATGTCGCCAGAATCTAATGCTTATTTATACAAGCACAGTAACGACATTAGCAGCGCAACACTGCATCACCGTCGATGACTCTATGACTTTCCGTCTACCTTGTCCAATGTCTCCGTAGCTGTAGTAATTCTTCCCCTGCAAGCTTGGATGATACAACAACATGTACGGATACAAGCACAAGAGCTGCTCAACACGACCCCTACTCACAACGATGACGTCGAGGTACAAGCACATGCTTCTGAAGGAAACTTTTCATGAAACAGAAACCTTGCCGCGCGATGGAAAAGATTGATGGGAAATTGCCGTCGACGGTCGGCTCGACAAGGCTGAGATCTCTTGATGCGAGCCCCTGAAATAGAACAAATCAAGCAAAACTCCACCGCAAAGCGCACGCACGCACGGCATCTAATGCCTGCGGTGCAGTTGGCGCACTCTGCTGCTTAGGCCCTGACGAGAAAAGTGACAAGTAGCGCGTCTCACCTCAGGGCTAAGCTGACCTGAAGCGTGCCAGCCCCCCCGGGATTTGAAATGAGTGGTACCTCGGGGCCCATAGTGATTCGCCGGCGCGCGCAGGTATCCGCCATCAGAAACAGCATGGCTGCGAAAAAAGAAAGAAAATCGCTAACAGACTGTGTCCGGCCGCCATGTACCTTTGGGCACATCCCTGAAGCTCTAGCGCCAGGCTGTCGCCCATCTTTGTCTGTCGCCAGAAAACGACGACGAGACACCAACACCAACAAACAAAACGGCCATGGCCATCTAAAGGACAAACAGCGTCCAGCGCACACGATCCCGCAGCTGCTCCATCCGCCCGTCCCTCGTTCAGCCGCGTCCATCTCGTCCCGCCCGCCGTCTGCATTCGCCAATCGTCAATCGCCAATTCGACAGCGTGGCAGCCTCGCCATGGCGGCATAGAGCGTCCCCCCAGTCATCCATGTCCGCTTGCGACGCCTTCTCCCTCGCGCGACGACGAACGCCCTCCATCGCCTATATCACCACCACCACCCGCCCCCGCCGCGGACCCCGTCTCTCGACATTTGCTGCGCTTTAGTCGCGTCGACGGTCTGATGCGAGACGAGCCATTGCCGTTGATATCGCCC
>JAAGWO010000047.1:0-47785 GCA_013266205.1 Fusarium decemcellulare
ACTAAGCGCTGTCAAGATAGTCGCTGTAGCGTGGCATTGTGCAGACCCAACTGCTGCTTTAGTAACTTACCTCCAGCGGGGGGTTCAAAGGATCGTCCAAGCCTCAAAGGAACCTGTTTCACGACTGTTTGCATCGGGCCGCTGCCAAGCACCCACAACCCCGGCCTTTGAAACTTAGGCTCTTCACAAGGCTTTTTTCTTCTCCTCCTAGTCTTTGATTTGCGGCCGCGATGTGCAAACAAAGACGTCAAAGCCTAGGCTAAACCAGTCTAGAATCTGCATTCATGATCTGATATTCAAGGGAACTAGCAGTAGAGCCGAAAACTCTAATACTTCACCAGAGGTTGCATTCCACCCCGTGCAACCGCAAGCGACGCAGAATGGGGGCCATAGACGCCCTAGCCGAATGGCGAGATTGCTTAGCAAGGCCTGATAAACGCGTAATCCCTCCGGCACTGCAGCTCGAGCAAGTCAGACTCTTCCAATAGGTCATTGATGTGTAAAGAGGTGGATTCGGTTCACGGCAAATACCGCCGGAACGTTCGCCCATGGCTCCGGTTACCGGTAACACAATGTGCCAAACAGGGACAGGGTTTTCGGGATTTGCAGGGGAGCGTTGAGGCAGGGTTCATGTTCCCTGGCGGCTATCATGGATCCATATCCTGTTTCTCATTCACATGATTGACGCGCCTAACCGCAACGGGGCCGCAAACTGCTTGTCAATCGTGATTGTCGTTGAGCTTCGGGCACCAATCGTGCCAAGATTAACGGAGAAATCTCGTGGGCGTCGTTCTCGTTCTCGTTCGGCGTAGATCATCATCAAGAGGGTCGCCAAGTTCCGTTCACACACACTACAAAGAGTGGTGGAGCAAATGCCTCTATATTCGCCGTCATATCGACCGACCTTCCTGATCTGCAACACTAAGCAAAACGTTATGCTAATATAACAGGAACCGCCGACTAATTCAAAGCTTGCTTTACTCCATGATTGGCTCCTTGTTGGTCCTCTCTAATCTTCTAGTTGGTTCTCTTAGTCAAAGTCTTCATCCACCTACTATGTACGGAGTAGTAGGTCGCCGTTTAACCGCGGCATGTCAAGGTTCCCGACTAAGCCATCATCACTCAACCCTAGCTCAACCACAGTAGCAGTAAGTCATGCACCAACACCTACAATCCAAGTCCAATTGCAACCCTGCTGACTCAATGACAACTGACATTGTCGGCGGGAGCCGAAACCCAGCACCATAGTCATCCCCCTTGTCCACATCTATTTACACCAAGTGCCGGCAGAAACAACCTGCAGCACTCGTATACGCTGTCTGCCAAGGGTGCTTCGCCTCCAGAAGCGCAAGCGAGAAGCTCAGCCTTATACCAGTGTCAAAAACGGGCCGTCGACCGGGCCAAGACAAACTGTTGGAGAGGGACCAGGATCGTGAAGCTCTATGTAACTCTCACCACTTGTATTTTTGGAACTCAATGGCGAGCACACGTCTTCTAGCTATGAGTAAGCGGCATTTCTATGAGTCTTTGGAATCTCACCAGGGATTTCGGACGAAGAGACTCTCCGACTTGGCCGTTCCCTCATGGACTAACTCGGACGAACTCGGACGAATGCATCCTTCTCTCACCACTCGTGTAACGTTTCTATTATTAGTCATTAGCTTCATAGCACCTACTAGGTAGGGATCGAAGTATCTCAGTAAAATAGGTATCTCAGTAAAAAAAAAAAATAACTAAAATAGGCTTTAAACCCAAGCCCAAAATCTCAAAAACTCAACACAACAGGTTTAATACTGCATCTCGCAATGACTTCCTGCCTCAACCAACTCTATGCAAATTGAACGCGTTGCAGGTGGCCAAAATGAAGAGGATAAAATGCTCTCTTCCTTGGCCACTTCCAACCTCAACCTCTCACCTCTGCCACCTCAAGACCCTGAAACGACGATTACCAGCCGGCCTAGGCCATAGATCCGTACGTCCGTGTAACGTTTCTATATGCGGCAAACAAAATCAGCAACCCAAGGTACACCCGGCCATTCATCAAGAAGCAATTTTCTGTTGGATGCTAAGCCATCTAGGCTAGTCGGTTTGAGATATCCCCGGATACCCATGGGACGAGGAAGCATGTTTCTACATCCCGCTTTCGGATTACTAAGCTCTTAACATTGAGGAACCGAAAAGAGTTATGACTTATTGTGAGCATCCTCGAAGCAAGCAGGTGACGAAGTCATCAAACATCGTCAAGTCATCAGACACCTGGCTTCATCTCCGCCGCTAGCCTGTAAACCCGCCACAGCGGATGCTTTGTGTGGCTAGTGTCAGTTAAGATTTATCCCTCTCAGACCAGATAGACTTCCCAGTAGGCTACCCCAGGTCCCTTCCACTACGCCGTAATATTTCATAGCTCGTGTCCGATCAACACACAAGCGGTGACTAGTAACGGGACTACAACCATTTGCGAACAATCAATAGATCAAGTAAGCATTTACCTATTTACTAAGGTATGACAGACAAGTACCACTCTCGGGTTACTCATATGCCATCTAGAGCTTGTTCCTACAGTTCACCTACCTAGTACCCCTCGTCCTTGCCATCCGATTTTGCATACCCGTCGGAAAGCAAATCGAGGGCTCGTTAGTCGCCTGCTCACCATCAGGCTCCCAACTAGCTCATCACTCAGTCGTCTTCTCCCTCGACCCCGCTCCGCTCTCCTCATCGGCACTCCCGCCGGCCATGTTGTAATACTTGCCAAACACACGCGTCTCCAAGTCCGACACGGTGCCCGTCGCCTTGCGGGCCTGGCGGCGGAAGTACACACGCTTGGCCCATTTCCAAGACTCGATACCAATAAAGAAGAGTATGGCTTCGATGAACACAATGCCCCATTCCCACGAAATTGGTGCGTGCTTGAAGACGACTGTGTTCAGCCCTGGGATATAGATCAGGGGGAACATAGTGACGAATCCAGCAACAATGGCCCAGAACAAGAAGGGGTTGCGCCAGACATCATGCATCCACTGCGTAAAGTAGAGCTTGCTCTTTGGCTGCATCCGGAAGAATGACCTTCGCATGTTGACCATCTCCCAGGCAAGGAAGAGTGCGAACCACGTCAGACAAGCGAATGTCGTTGAGCGGGCCCGGAAGATAACCTTGCAACCCTCGCTGTAGTCATTGTTACAGTTCTCCCCGATATCATCCTTGCCGTTACCGAACCCGTATAGAACGAGGACGAACGAGGCTAGACAAAGCGCTGACATCCAGAGGCCGTACACTACCATGTCAACCAGAAGTTCAGGTGTGAAGACACCTTGCTTCAACTAAGACGACGACTATTAGTTTAGATTCTCAAACACAAGAGGGCAATTGCTTACATTTTGAGGGGGGCGCTGCATGATGTCGGGCGCCGCAATCTCAAATCCGAGACCCATGTCGGGCATGCCAGAGGTGATCATAATGATCCACAAGATTTCGACGGGGGCCAGGGGGAACACAGACAGCCCGTTCTTATCTTTGAAGGCGAGACCAATCAGCAGGGTGCAGGCTTGGGCGATATTCTCAGCAAGGACGTGTAGAATAAACTTTTGGATGTTATCAAACATCCGGCGTCCCTCTTCAACAGCGTTGAGAATCGATGCAAAGTTGTCGTCAGTCAAGACAATGTCAGAAGCCTCCTTGGCCACGTCGGATCCAGCTTGTCCCATGGCAATACCCACGTCGGATCGTTTCAAGCTGGGGGAATCATTGACACCATCACCGGTCATTGCAACGAAAGCCTTTCGACGGTGAAGAGCCTCAATCATGCGGACCTTGGTCTGGGGGGCACAACGAGCCACCACAAGAGGTAGAAGCGGGAGCTCGTCAATCTCATCATCCGATAGCTTATCAAATTCAGACGCAGCCATCACCATTGACTTGGCAACATCTTTAGGGATCTGGGACATCCGGGTAGGCAGGATTCCAACCTCCAATGCGATCGCTCGGGCAGTCTCAGGGTGATCACCAGTGAGCATATGAACACTGACGCCGGCCTCATGACACTTTTGGACCGATGGGGCAGACTCAGGCCGGGGCGGATCGTACAGACCGATGAGTCCTCGGAAAATAAGGTTATCCTCAAACTTGGCCCGGTCCAATTCAGCTTCGTTCTCCTTGACATGAGGAATGTCGGTTCGACTGGCCAAAGCGAGCACCCTCAGACCGAGGCGGGCCAATGACTCCATATTCCTGAGCACGTCATCCTTGATGTCGTCGGTAAGCTCTTTGATCTCGTCGCCAACAGCATAGACGGGGCAGGAAGTTAGGACTCGCTCGACAGCACCCTTAGTGAAGACCCATTGCTTCTGAGTTTCGTTGTCGTTGAAGATAACAGACATCTTCTTCACATCCGAGTCGAATGGAAACTCGGCAACCTCATGCCAGCGTGCTTTTTCACCGGTAGATAGGCGTTGGCGGTTCCAGTTGAATCGAGAAGCAAATACCTGAATAGCAATCTCGGTAGGGTCGCCTCGACCATGCCATTCGCCTTCAACCAGGTGGACAGTTGCCAGGTTTGCGAGTGAAGCAACATTGAGGTATTCTTGAAGAGCCGCATCCTGAGCTACCAGGGCCTCGGGATTAATGGAAGTTCCCTCCGCATCATCACCCTGGAAATCGATGTCCTTGGGCTGGGTTTCTCGGAGACCGAGTTCACCCATGGTGGGGTTGAATGGCTCACTCGTAGGACCGACGGAGTATGTGCCTCGACCAGGAATCCAAGCCTTCTTGACAATCATAGTACCCTGGGTCAGAGTGCCTGTCTTGTCGGAACAGATGTCTACCAAGCAGTTAGTAATGTGGTCAAGGGAAAAGCGAGGAAGGAAAACGTACTGGTTACCGCGCCGAGGGCCTCCAGACTCTTCAGGTTGCGGACGATGACATGTCGTTCAACCATGCGCTTTGTGCCCGCAGCCATCGTGATAGTAAGCACCACAATGAGCGAGGCGGGGATCATCGAAAGACCTGTGGCAACTGCATAGATAATGACTTCTCGCTTTGTGTTGAACTCATTGGCGCCCAACACAATAATTGCACAGACGATAGCAGTTCCAAGGAGTAGGATAGCGAGCTTAGAAAGCTTGCGCTGCAAGGGCGTTCCAACGTTGACACCAAGGAAGCGCCCAACGGCATCGGAGAAAGTGAGAGTCCAAGCTTGCATCCAGCGACCAACATTGGTATTTCCTTCAGCATCTCGCTTGGGCTGTCGCCGCTTTGAAGACTTGCCACGAAGAGCAACTGCAATCTGACCGATTTCTGTGTACATGCCCGTGGCGAAGACCACGCCACGAGCGCGACCTTTGGTGACAGTAGACGAGCTATAGGCAACATTCAAGCGGTCGCCCGGACCAGTGTCTTCAGGGAAGGTTGTGTTGATCTCCTTGCGAACAGGCAGGGACTCGCCCGTAAGCAAGGCCTCGTTGGTTTCGAAGTTGATAGCTTCAACAAGACGGACATCCGCAGGGATTGTATCGCCAGTCTTGAGCTCAACCATGTCTCCGGGGACAATCTCAGCAGTCACAACAACCTCGTTGTTACCATTTCGGACGGCATGGGCGGTAGGGGAGCTAAGCGAGCGCAGAGAATCCATGGTCTTGGCAGCCTGGAATTCCTGGAAGAAACCAACAACAATGTTGAGGACAATGACGGCAGCAACGACGCCACCCTCGATCCACGACTGGATGCCAAAGGAGGCAGCCATGGCGAGGATGAGAACCTATCCCCCAACCGGCAAATCAGCGACTCTACCGTTTTCTCAAAAGCAATCCCAGCCATCCTGGAGGGGGGAGTGTCCTAGGATGGGGGATGCGGTATAATGGGGCAGCTCACTAGAGTCAAGGCATTGGCAATCTGGCCGATAAAGATCTTGAGGGGCTGGACACCCTCTTGTTCGCCGAACTCGTTGCGTCCGTATTGTTCAAGTCGCTTCTTGGCCTCTTCATCGGTCAATCCGTCTTCGAGATTGGCATGGAGCTGCTCGGCAACTTGTTCAAACGTGAGAGAGTGGGCTGGAGCTGTCATGGGCGAGTTGGCCTGGCCCGAGACGTGGGCAGCCTCCTCGATCAGTTGTTGGCTCATGATGAAGCATCCAACTACGAGCAAGAGTGTATGAGTGAAGGAGGTTCGACAGAGCCGTGGCAAGAGGGAGATTGCCCAATTTATAGACGGCCTTGGCGAGCGTTGCGGTCAGAATGCCGGGAGTGATCACCGGTGGGACTTGGCGAGCATGAGTAAGTCGGTAGGTACGCGTGAGGCTGGGCGGGGAAACAAAGTCGCAGCCATGATGCAGATTTTGTGGGCGCCGAGACTGACTTGCAACAAAGGTGCAGTTTCGGTGGAGGAAGGTGCCGTACTAAACGCGACTGCCAAGACGACGAGAGATCTATATGGAGGAGAATTTTTCATGTGGAGAAGGAGCCGGGAGGAGGAGCGGAAGGTGAGCCAGTACAGCCGAGAGATGCCGGTCTTGGGTGGCGGTGATAAGCCGGGAGGCGTCAAGAAAAGGAATTGCATGCATGGCAGGTTGCTCAGCGTGTTGGATGGTATATCCAGGCTCAATGCCTTGGACTGAGGGCACAATGGCTACGGGCGGTCACGCAGTCGCGAGGATGCCTCCTGTTAGCGATCGTCGCGTCTGCTTTGGCGGCGCAAGATCCAGAAGCATGACTGGTTCGCCGCCGCGATAACCCCGGAATACGCCAAGCTAAATTACTGAGCTTATTGCTCTGGTGTCGTCATCCCTGCTATCAAAGGTGGGGCCGCTGTGCGCTCCGGGCGGCGGAGCGGTATTTTCTAGTCTCACCAACTTTATGCACGTGGGGCAGTGGACGCGCTCCTCAAGACTGTGGTGGTGGTGAACCACGTCTTGGCGGCGCCCGACTGTTGCGGACACAGTCTCCAACTTAGATTACGAGGCTGTGTTGTAGGGCTTGGCGTACCTTGTTGTACTGTGTAGTAGTCAGCCTCTGCTTCCAGGCAGCGTCTGGGCGATCCCGCCCTCAGATATCGTTCTGCAGCAAATGATTGGGTGACTCCCGGCCAGCAACAGCGGATGTTGCCACAAGCCGACGGGAGGCCAGGTGAAGAGAAGGCCATGACTAGTTATGGCAACCGACTGAACGCACCGTTATCTACTATAGCCCTTCCGGTGTTCCACTTGTTACCGACCTGGCTCAAGAAACACCACCCATCATCCACTGTGTCTCTTGGTCAAAGAGACCCCTCAACGCCGCTCGCTACTGTAGCCGATAAGCTTGTTCTAGTGGCTGCCTGCCATCACTCTTGCGCTTAAGCTTGACACGGGTCATTCCCTCTCGCCTTTCAGCCAACAATATCCTCCCCCAAGCCCATGCCAAAGAGCTCGTTTACACTCGGCAGTGTTCGCCAAGTTTCGCCAAGCAATACCGCAGCTCGCTCGCCATCCCCGCTAAAGCTTGATCTTTGCTACATCCAAGCACCAAAAAGGCCATCCAGAACTGTCGCCGGCTCGGTTTCCACCGACACTGCCCCAGGTTGCGTGATGCGACCCAAGAGACCAGACACTTCACAGCTGGCGGGAGAAAGCACCTGAGCCTAGCGTTCTTGGCCCTTGCCAGATGGTCGTGTGTCGTCCCGGCATGCAAGCCACGGTCACTGCACCAAGGGTCTAGTGGTTCAATTGCTTCTCGTCCAGGACTGGTCTGGACTGACCACTCTGATTCTGATTCGGTTGTTTGCCCCCGCGCGGTCGGAGCCATCACTTGTTATAACTACCGACCACCACCTGCTGGTGCGGTTTTCGGTAAGAGCACATCATGTAAATTTGAACGTAGAAATTTTGCAGCATACAATCGACTAAATCATCTTTTCGAGTTTCTCGTTCGAAGCGGCTCTGAACCATCAATACCGTCGGCAATTTCGTTGCCCCGCGCCAGCACACAGGTGACGACATTGACTGACAATCGCATCATCCCACAATCCCGAGGCCGATTCTCAATACTCGATAAAATGGAGCCGGTCGGCATCATTCTCCTGGTACTCTTTCTCTTTGTTCTTATCGTGGGCCCTATGTAAGTCTCAATAGTTCTTGACCTCGCTTGAGGACCGTTCAACTGATTCTGTGTCAACCGCACCAGAACCTGCGTCAAATTGGGATCACGCAACGAGAGGCAAAGGATCTACAACCCTCAACCCGACCAGCTTGATCGCGCACGCCGCAAGCTCAGTAGCGTGACAACTTGCTCAGCGGTTGCTCAGAGACCCAGTCCTTCTGAAGATGTTGATGTTGAGGCCATGGCCCCGCCGTCCGAGTTCGGCGAATGGTGAGTGAATCCACATTGCTCCGATGCCGAGGGTCCGGACCCATTCTCCGCTTGCCTACCTCTCGGCCGGAGCTTATCGGCGGGCCGACCCTCTGGAATTACTCTCAAGAAGGGATGACTGATTACTTTATGCAGCCCTATTTGTATCGGTCCCTTAGTCCCGGAGCCAGCCCATACCGAGGGCCAGGATCCGCGCCCGACGCTCGATCAAGTTTCAACGGTGACGTCCAAGAAACCTGCCAAGACCACGGAACCCTTAACGACCAAAGCTGGCGACGAAGGGAGTCCGGCTGCCCAGTCAAATGAAGCCAATGCCGAAGATGAGGATGACGATATCTTGACACTAAACAGTTGCGGTCATTCATTCCACTCCAAGTGTCTCTCTTCGTGGTTCTTGATCGAGCGGCACGACTGTCCCGTCTGCAGAGTGCCGTATTACAAGGGAGCTCCACGTCGTGGCGACCGAAACTTGACCGTGCCGCCATTCTTTTGATTCGACGACATGATGAGAACGCCATTCCTAAGAAAACGCTCAGACGGTGAGAGTGGTCAAGTGTCTGTCCGATCAGTAATCGTGCCCGGCTGAACAAAGCCAAGCCTACTGTACGGCACACATCGCTTGATGGCTTGCTTCTCTGACATCAGGACATGCTGCGGCTGTTACACAGGCCGCCGCTACATCATCTCACAGATGCAGCCAATGATCGTACGACAGCCACCAGCAACAGCACGGCGCGTACAGAGAGGTCTTTGTGCTTTGGCGGCCTGGCACCAGCATTGGTTGGAGGTGTTTGCTTCTCTGGGTGTTCTGTGGCTGATTGAGACCTTCTCCAGCCAAACAAACAAGCATCAGGCCTGCAGGGCAAGGTACGGGGGGCAGCTGATTAGCTGGGGAGCTTCTCCAAGCTGTGCCAGCTCTCCCTTGAGCACATGCTGATGCTGGATTTCCAGACACTCTGGATACATGTCTCAATCTTTCTGGCGCTATTTGCACGCTTTGACTGATTTCGCGGTCTCCTCCGGTGCTGCTGATTGGCTTTTTCCAGCTCAATTGGTTTCGCAGCTCACTCAGAGAATGTCTTCATTGTCGTGTTGTCGTTTCTTTATTCGCGAAGATCTTTGCCGCTTGGACGCGGGAATGGGCGTCAGAGCGGAGCAACGCTACCGCGGTACGTACCTTGGCTAGACCTCGATCGGCGATCTACGTCCTTCCCGGTCCCGCCAAAGTCGCGATGACTTCATCGCCATCAACGACACCTGGATCGAGAAATCCGGTCAACGATCGCTTTTACCAGCCTAACAGCAGCCTGGAGCAAGCCAGTACCAACCGCCAGTGCTGTGGCGGGCCTCTTGCCCCGGAATTGCCCCCCCAGCCGCACCAAAATGACCCCTGGGCAATCTCTGGACAGCCCTACAGTACCGTCATTACAGCATCCTCGCCCCCGGAGCCATGCATGACGCGACGTGCGTCATTGGTTCTTCGGGCCAGTTCCTCCGACTACGATGTCGTAGCTCAACGTCGTGAGCGATACAAGAGAGACATGCATGCATATCTAAGATGCTGAGGTAGCTGGGACTCTTTGCTGCTCCCTTATTCATCCTTACCCGCAACTTTCCTCTCCAAGCCTGGATATCTATTCAAGTCTTCGCATCTCTTACAGACAGACATCTTCATCACGGCTCCCTTCAGCTTGAGACTGCACGCTGCATGCAACCGCGCCTCCTCGCCTCTGCTGCTGCGAGTACCTTTGCCTCCTTGACAAAGCACCGACAGAGCAGAGGGCTCTACATCATGTCGCCGAAACGAAAGAGAACTGGCCCTCATCCGCCACCCCCAGTGCCGCATAGGCCTGATGCCCCCAGACGAAGCAGTCGAAGATTGAAGGATGCCGCCGCCACAGCTGACGAGCAATCACAAGACAAGATGGATATTGACAACGATGCCAAGACGAGCCCCACCAATGGAATACCTGACAAACGCGAGAAGAAGGCAGTCTGGGATAGTGGAGAGGGCGTCGAGGAGGCTATGCGCGAACTGAGCGAGATGGAGCACAAACTACAGACCGCCGTGAGGAAACAGAGGCTCGCCGTTGAATCATCGGATCTTCACATTGAAGTAGAGACTCCCGTCCGTCAGGATCTGAAGCCCAAGATGTACACGCCCTCAAAAGACACCATTCCTTCGAGCCATGGACGAAAGTCGGAATGCCTTGACAAGGCCCCGCTAGACGTGCACGATGCTGAGCTCGCTGCGGGCGATATCGTAGACGCCAAGGCGGAAGATGAGGGTACTGAGCGAGGCGCAAACAGACCTCCCCCCGTCAATAGCGACAGGCTCCCCTTGCCTTGGTCGGGGCGATTGGGTTATGTGAGCGCGTCCCCATGAGGCAAAATGTTGCCGTACTCTACATGCCTGCAAGCGGCGGCAATTACTGACCGCAACTAGGCCTGCTTGAACACTTATTTGCGCAACGCGACACCTCCTGTCTTCTCTTCTAGGACCTGCCGAATGGCATCCATTGTCGAGCACCGACACCCCCTCCAGAACCCGGCAGAACCTGAGCACCCCACCAAGAATCGACCTGACAAGAGCCAACCCGCGGATCGTGAGCGAGGACAAAAGTACGTGCAAGAGCTGGGGTTGGCCAACGCGCGTGATATTCCCAAGATGATTCGGTGGAACCACAAGTACGGCATCAGGTTCATGAGGCTCAGCAGTGAGATGTTTCCTTTTGCAAGCCACGAGGAGCACGGATACAAGTTGGCACCATTTGCGGCCGACGTCCTGGCTGAGGCTGGCAAGGTTGCAGCAGACCTAGGTCATCGCCTCACGACACATCCCGGTCAGTTTACGCAGATCGGCAGCCCACGTAAGGAAGTTGTATCCGCTGCCATCCGCGACCTTGACTACCATGACGAGATGCTCACTTTGCTCAAGCTCCCTGAACAAATGGATCGTGACGCAGTTATGATATTGCATATGGGAGGGACGTATGGCGACAAGGAGGCGACATTGAACCGATTCCGAGAAAACTACGCCCGACTCTCTGACAGCGTCAAGCGGCGATTAGTGTTGGAGAATGACGATGTGGCGTGGAGCGTTCATGATTTACTTCCCATATGCGAAGAGCTCAACATTCCCATGGTACTGGATTACCATCATCATAACATCATATTCGACACAAGCCTACGGGAGGGTACCAAGGACATTATCGGGTTATACGACCGTATCAAAAAGACATGGACGAAGAAGGGAATTACCCAGAAGATGCATTACAGCGAGCAGACTGCCAGCGCTGTTACGCCCCGGGAACGTCGCAAACATTCCGCCAGGGTCAAGACACTTCCTCCTTGCGACCCCGACATGGATCTAATGATTGAAGCTAAGGACAAGGAACAAGCGGTTTTTGAACTGATGCGGACATTCAAGTTACCTGGTTGGGACAGCTTCAATGACGTTGTACCCCACGAACGTGAGGACGAGTCACGGAAAGCTATCAAGAAGAAGGCCAAGAAGAGTAAGAAGAAGGTTAACGGGACTAATGGAGAGGCAGAAGATGATATCGAGATACCTGAAAGGATCGTCAGCGCAGAGGATTTTGGTATGGGAGGGCCTAAGAATCGAGTTTACTGGCCGGAAGGCATGGAGGAGTGGCTGCGACCAAAAAAGAGAGAACCAAAGAAGGGAAAGGTAGAGGAAGAGTGAAAAATGACTTGGTATTTTCTGGATGATTCTTTGACAGCGCAATGGCATTTTGGTACAGCGTTTTGAGCGAATTGGCTTTATGATGACGCGTGGGTTGGGTGTTGCGAGATTCGTGTGCTGTACTATAATGTATGATTAGGAAAAGTCTGGAATGACGAATACATGAACATTGATGAATATGCGTGTTTACTTTCAAGACACTTGTTGCACATCATTGAATACCGAGGAAGATAACTACACGATGAAGTGAACATCATTGGCTACCCTGGAATGCACAGTGCATGTTGGGCGACGAAAAAGTTTTATATGCACTGTCCGAAGACTTCACCTACCTTCCGAGTACACCACTTCTTTCTCGATCTTGCAACCACCAATTCCACAGGATAAATTCAACCAGGTCCAGGCCGAATCTAAGTACGATGGACTCGGTAGGCTTCAACGAGGCCAGTGACAGATTCCTTCTCTGGTTCAAGTCACTCCCAGGGGCCTCATTCTCGGACGCTATCAAGATTGTTGACCTTCGAGATCGCAATGCTGGCCGTGGTATAAGTAAGCTGATCACACTCGTCGGTTGCAATTGACGGCGCTAACCCCCCCTAGTTGCTTTTCAAGACATTCCTGCAGAGACAACTCTCTTCACCATCCCTAGGCGAGGCATCATTAATACTGAAACCTCGGAGCTGCCCAAAAAGCTCCCAGACGTCTTTGACCTCGACAAACCTGTTGACGACGACGAAGACGAGAATGCGGCACCGCGACTGGACTCTTGGAGCTCGCTTATCCTTGTCATGATGTATGAGCATCTCCAAGGTGAAAAGTCGCCGTGGAAACCCTACTTTGACGTCCTCCCGTCCACATTTGATACGCCCATGTTCTGGTCCGACGGCGAACTGAACCAGCTTCAAGCGAGTCACATGCGCCACAAAATCGGCAAGGCGGACGCGGAAAATATGTTCCGAAAGACGCTTCTCCCCATCATTCGAAACAATGCTGCTCTCTTTGGCGCCGAAAACCAGAGCGACGAGGCGCTCATCGGGATTGCGCACCGAATGGGTAGCACTATCATGGCTTACGCCTTTGATCTTGAAAACGACGAGGATGAGGAAGAAGACGAGGCGGACGGCTGGGTGGAAGACCGAGAAGGGAAGTCGATGATGGGCATGGTCCCGATGGCTGATATTCTGAATGCTGATGCGGAATTCAACGTGCGTACGGTTGGTTCGATTGACATTTACTCAGCTAACACGGACATAGGCGCACGTCAATCATGAGGAGGAAAGCCTTACGGTGACTAGCTTGAGGCTGATTAAAGCGGGCGAGGAGATCCTCAACTACTATGGTCCTCACCCGAACTCGGAGCTGCTTAGGCGATATGGCTATGTGACCGAGAGGCACTCCCGTTATGACGTTGTTGAGATCCCCTGGGAGGTGGTGGAGTCGGTCATGGTGGCCAATTTTGGCATTTCTGGTCAAGTGCTGGAGAAGCTGGTAATATCTTCCAAGATGCGACATTAGTGATCATCTTGCTGACCTGAGATAGCGCAATGATCTCGAAGAGGAGGAAGAGTTTGAGGACACCTTCGTGCTGGAGCGTGAAACAGGTGAAGTCAACTCGGATGGGACCTTTTCGGGCCCGGCTAGGTTTGAAAGCATGCCAGAGGATCTCCAGCAGCAACTCAAGACGTTCCTTAAAGGAGTCAAGAAAGCCCAGCCTGACGCTATCCCCGACAAGCGAAAACGGGATGAAATCCACCAAGCTGTTCTGGCCAAGACGCTGGAAGCTCTTGCATCGCGGTATTCAACCGGCATTTCTGAAGACGAACTGCTGCTCAAGGGACAGGATCTCAACCAGCGAACTCGCATGGCCATCGAAGTCCGGTTAGGAGAGAAGAAGTTGCTCCAAGAGGCGATCGCGGCATCCTCCTCGGATGACGTCGAGATGACGGTTGACGATGAATCCGGACCGGCCAAGAGAGCAAAAGTATCTGGCTGAGCGAGAACGATGAATTCGAATTGGTGAAAAATAGACGACGTTTTGCTTCGCAGCCTCGAACGATTCAACAATAGAAGGAAATTTGACCTGTGGAGGACAAGAGACACACGCCATAGAATTCAGATCCAGTCGTGATTGAACGTCTGCAACCCATGCACGAGGTGCAGAAGGCATCAAAAATGCCAATTGCGAACCATCCGCCCGGCGCGACGAGGCAACAGGCCCTAAATCACATTTACAATCGACACGACTGCATTTTGTTCCCATTTAACTGATCAATTCCCCAAGAAACCCCCTCTGTCTTTCTAACTTTCCAGATTCGCGCATATCTTGTCAGCAAAACAATGCGACCGACCGTGAAAGAAACCTCACTAGTGCCGTACGCCAACCCTCACCACAACGATACCATGCAACAATCTGAAAGGAAAGGGAAAGCAATGCCAAAGTTGTGTCAAACTCGTTCTCAAAGAACAGCTGCTGCATAGGAGCCCAACAGCCATCGACGATGCCAAGACAGAGCTTTCGACTGAGCATGGTACCGTATCTAAATACGAGCAAGGTCTCTGCGTGGACATCAATCTCCTACGGATCTCTTTTAGCCAGCAACAGCTGACGACGATTTTCAATTCATCGCTACCCGCGGCTCTTTTCGCCCCCAGACAAACGCGCCATGCATATCAGCAGCACCGGCCGCATTGACTGTGACGACGGCGAGCACAAGTGTACTACTGACGTCGCCAATGGGTCGTGAAACGGACGGATGCATGGTCGCTAAACCTTCTGAACGACAAGGTGATTTGCTCGCTAGATTTCAAATCAACTGATACTCTATACTAACCGCTGCAACCTTGACCTTTGATCCCACCTTCGGCTGCTTCAAACAAGCCGAGCTTCTCCTACGGTTGCTACCTATGGCATGGATACTGCTACTGCCAGTGGTGTTTTAGTGGTTGGCCGTGCCACCTACATGCCAAGTCAGCTGCAACTAGAATACGGAAACCCGACCGAAGTCCCAGGTTTTCGGTTATGCCGATGATGTTGTTGCTCGGAATCTAGGTGTAATGGACTCCGGTCTTTTGACGTACCCTCAAGTGAGGCTTCGAGGCTGAGAGGTTCTGATTGCTTTTCCCTACACAATTACCTCCGCACTAAAGTCCCTCACCAAAGAAAATTAGCAGCCTTCCAGTCAGGCTGCCTGTCCGGTCATGCGGTGCTTCATTCGCTCGGTCGGCTTTCATGTAGCTTATTCCATGCTATTCATGATATGGGGAAGAGCGTTTCTGGCCTCAAACGCAGCAGCTCAGCTCGATGACCTGAAACTGTCGCCATTTCATGGGGCCGAACAAGCGGAGGATTAAGGGTGTTTTAGCGCCAGCAACGGGATCGACGGGCCCAAAGATCTCGAGGCCACCTCCATTGGCCCGCAGCTGCAACTCTTTCAACCGGTCTAGCATCTCCCGAGCCCGAGGGGCGTGGAGACTGGTGCGTCTCCAGCGTCGGTCTGTGGGCGCAAGTCCCTCACCCCCTATCCGCAACCATTTGCCGGCGAGACGGGGGCTCCGCAAACAAGCCAGTGGCTCCGCAAACGAGACCGGTGTCGAAGAAAGACTTCGTTAGAGGGGCCGGGCCGCAGCCGTTCTGCATGAACTAGGGTCTGGCGTGTCTGAACCACGCGCTCATCACGTACGTCTCTTCCTTGCAGCAGTGGATGCGTATGGATGGGATGCATATCGGGAACCGGAGATAGAGCGTGGAGCAAGCGTGGCACCAATCCTTGGGGTTCAAGTCGGAACGACAGCCAGGGCCTCGTTCACCAATGGACTGGACAGGGCTGTCGAGTTGCCCGAATCGGTCCATCCCTCTTGGGGATGTCTGGCAGAGCCTGCACCTCCGAGCTGACTTGACAGCGGCACACTTCCCACCAGTCGACTGGCGGGGCGACGTCATCATGATGCGCCTTGCCCGGCGATTTTTGCTTGTTTCTGAAGCTATCCATACTCCTCCTCTGTCAAGGGGGTCCCGAGAGGTGGTGGAGAAACCTGGGCTTTGAGATACCCTCTCTCGGGAGTGCTGCTGGGCGGAGGACAGCATGGCGGCCTAAGCCGGTCCTACTCAGGACCGACCGACTTGGGCAGCGAATCTCTTGCGGCTCTGTTACTCGAGGTGAAAGCGGATCCGAGGTCTTTGAGACATAAGAGGATGCGAGGTTCGCTTGAAGAGTGGGTGTTGTGAAGTTGAAGAGGACGGGCAACTTGCTTCAACACCAACGTCGCTAACTTGACCATACCCGAGAATTTCGTTAGAAACTTGTAAAATTTCACCATGACAGGTAGATCGGTATGTATCAACTAACATTGCTTAGAGAACTTAAAGCTAATGTCTATCAGTCCCGGCATCAGAAGAGTAGCAGCAGCTCGACACGCCCACGAGGGGGAAGCACTGCGGGTCAAGCACCCTCGGTGGGCTTTCTCTTTGTTGTCAACAAGCTGGTGATAGATGTGCCCGAAGTGGACATCTATAACCATCTTATCCCACCCACCACAGCCCACGGGTACAAAGGTGAGGTTCCGAGCGTGGCAATGCGATATAGGGACGGCGAGATCACTCTGGCAGCAGGATATCAATGGTATCGAGATACAACCACTGTCCCTGCTCAAGGGAAGCTATTATGTTCCAATGGAAACAACGGCTGGGTTTCGGACGAGGCTGGTAACTTTTGGGGAGCTCAAGAGTACAAGACCTTTGCGGTTGCTGCTTGCAACCCCCTCCTGCCCATCATGGTCGTTGACCAAGACCCCTTGGCCAACCACTCGACTGGCTGCTGGGAACTCCTTCGCATCTTTCACCCGCCACGTGAAGGGCCACTCGCTGGCGTTTCCCAAGTCGCTACACCCGAGAGTCCCATGGGTCACGGAGGTAACCCAGTCCGCTATGTCGCTGGCCGGTCACCTAGCTGGATGCCCAGCCTCTTGCCTAAGACGTATCGCTCCCCTACTTCGTCTGCGCCACCTTCGCGTGGCCTCGGGGGGGAGTTGCCCATCATCTTGGGTCTGATGGCGTTAAGTGCCGAGAATGACGAGAACAATACCGCCATCAATGAGGTATTTCTGGGGCATGGTAGGAGGTGGCGGAACGGAGAGTGGAGAGGCAACGATTCGCCAAAGGGATGTAAGTATCCCCGTCATCTTTGTCTTCAATTTGCTGGCGACTGATGACCTTGCCTCAACAGACCCAGATACCGCTCAGGATGACCCTCGGGTCTTTCTTGTCAAAGTGTTTTACGACCCAGAGTACCTGACTTATTCTAACGAACAGATGCTCCATTGGTTCCAGTGGCAAAATACAGTCGTGCGCGAATCAAGTGCATCCCGATGAGGCCCCTTGGTGCCCATATGTCAATCCATAATGTTGGTTAATTCCAGCGACGTTGACCGCAGAGAGTACTGGCGCCCTTTCCCTCGTTTTTTATCGGCATGGAATATGGACTGCATGGTTATGTGGGTGGCAATCATGAGTATATGCATGAACATTTCCTCAACGACGGCATAAGATCGATCTTGTGGTTTCTATTATTCATTCATCTTGCTGAGTTTTTGGTGTATAAGAATCCCTTTCCTGCTCAGCTCCTTCTTGGTCCCTTTATACGGTCCATCTCATTCATCGATCTCTCATCACTATGGCTTACTGGCGTTCTTTCTTTGAACTTGTGCGTTATCGACGCAGGCCACATATGGTTCGTAAACAGGCCAATGACATCGAAATGGACCCAAGTGAGGGGCCGGCTCGATTGGAGGGATATGTGGGTTATATGTAAATAAATTGGTTCTGTCTTTGCTGTTCAAGACTGAGATCAGACGGCATCGGGAAGCCGCACAGCAATATCGCCGGATTGAGTGATGTATCGCACCCAGGGGAGAGAGGGATATTGCAGCTGTGTCATAGTTAGCTTCAAGTTTCTCATGAATGATATCTCTAGAGCTGCTTACCTTGGGCTCGGTAATCTTGAGATATCGTACTTGGATACCACTGGTAGTAAAGTAAGGGATCTCAAACTTGACCTGGATGGGTCGCTTTGCCCCCTTGACTCCGACACCACCCATGCTGCCACCGAAACCACCCATCATACCACCACCCTGCTCATCATCACCCCTCACGCTTGGCAGGCCCAGCTCAGCGCGCATGAGGAACTCCTTGCCGCCACCAAACTGCTTGATCTTCCACACAATGGCGCTCTGCTCGGGCGCGTAGTGGACGGAACCGATGTTTGTACGGAAGCGCGGACTGTCGGCGTCATCGGGAACGGGTACGATAATTTCGACGTTGTTGGCGGTGGAGCGGCGCTTGAACTGGGCGCGGGCCTTGAGCATGTACTCGATACGGGAGCCAGAGTGAGACTCGACCACAGATTCGACCCAAATCAGCGGCTTAACCTGAGTGTTGAGTCGGTATGACATAAGTTCGAATTCGCCGTCCGGGGGAATAAAGGAGATGGTGCGGTCGTTTTCGAAGCGTGACAGACGCACACACTGGTGGAACTTGACGTCTTCCATCTCGATAGCCTTGCCACGGGTAGCCCGGCCGGTGGTCTCGAACATAACCTTGTCGTTCAAACCGAGACGCAGCTCGGGCATACCGCTGAGGTAGCACTTCATCTTGATGGCGCCAAGAATCTCAGAGCGAAGCACATTGCCGTTTGCGGAAACGAGAAGGTTAAGGGACTCGACGACATCGAGGAAGACTTCGTTCTTGCGGTAGCGGATACCCTCTGATCGCCAGGATACGGCGTTTGTGACGGCGATGGGTGGGCGAGCCTGGATCTCGAGCTTGTGCGACTCCTGGGTGATGTACTCTTGGAGGATCTTGGATTCTGTCGTTTGAGGGTAACCAAAGTCCATCATCTCGTCGAGAAGTTCGTAAATGATGACAAAGTTGTCACGAATGGATTCTTCCTCCAGCGCCTTGAAATACTCGGTGAAGACCTCGACGACCTTGTGGAGAAATAGGAGGATCTCGGCGGCATTCGTGTTTCGTTTTGTGAGGGCGAGGAGGTAAAGGTTGTTGTGGCGGATGTAGAGGTACTGGATAGAAGCTTGGTCAGAGAGGTAGAGCTTACAGCTCAAAGGGGGCAACACACGTTGATGCCCTCATGGGAGAAGCAGGGCGGGACGGCAGAGGAGTCTTCCTCTGCTTCTGACAGCAAGACGGGAAACTTTTCGACGGCGGACATGGGAATGTCACCTCGGTAGTTGCGGGCGAGTAGGGTCTGCGCAAGGCCAGATCAGCGGGATGTTCGCGATGGTGGTTTACAGCGGCGACAGGGGTAAGCTGAACACACCTTGCCCTTGAGATCTAGGAAGAAGAGCGCAGACGCCATGATGGAGAAGATGTATGGCGAGAATGACGTGAGAGAGTTATAGTGAAAGCGGAAGAGGCCAACTTGAAGTCGGAGATGGCAGGGGCAGAAAGGAGGTCGTTATATGTCGTCGTCGTCAATTGGAGATTGCGATAGGGAGAAGCACGAGAATGTACAGCTCATGCGCAGAATCCGGAGCTCGAGAAGGCGATGCAGAGGATACGGAGCAAGAAATGAATGAAGAAAAAGAAGAATTAGGGGTTATAGACGAGCCCAGGCAGTCATCATGGTCCGCAGCGCAATATGGTTCCGTCCTGGTCAAGCTGGAGATTCGCTGGCATCTTTTGGGAGCAGCCTGGCCGTCGTTGGACAGGCCGTTGGTGGACGACACGGCAAAACACCGGATGTGGTGGGGTAGCTCTGGTCCCTTTCGGAGACGTGGTCACGTGAGAAAAATCAATGGCGGGACCATAGAAAAAACTTGCACATGCCGTCGCAAGCTCTGATTCTCTTCTTCTCATTAACGCACCCTCTAGACAGTGCAGACCAGCATCTAGCCTACAACCGGATGGCATTCTGTCATTCCAGCCGTGGAGCCGTTGTTGAAGCTGCGATTTCGTGGTGCGGAGAAGGAGACTATTGGTTCCATTAAGAACTGCCCGAGTATTTTACTTCATCGTTGCTTGGGCGGTGTCAGAGGAGCCGGACATTTCTTGACACAAATGACCTGTCATGTGATAGTACGATGAGATTGTTGAGAGCTTCAGATCGTCTTGGCAACCGACCATTGACGTCTGGGGGCATCGTCAAGGTTGTCTTCGACTCTAAACTCAACGGCAATGCCGTGACGGCGATCCGAGGCCTTGAACACCAACCATGGGCCACCAACTTGCAACCCCTAGCTTTGGTGCGTGGCGCTTGTTCAGGTGGTTTAGGCACACGACCTTCAGCTCGCCTTCAGCATCGTTTTGTTGGGGATTGTTGGTGAACTTGAAGCCTCTAGTTCAGCCCATTGCTGCTGCTCCGCGTCCGAGGTGAGGATTGCCATGGCATTGACCGAGGCATGTCCTTTGTCCGATTCCCATTGTTCCGTGAATCCATCACGCTCTTGCATTGGGCGTCCTGTTCGCGTCAGATGCAACGCAGCCAACCAAGCAAATGGTGTTTATGCCTCTCCTCGGCAGCAGCAGCTTGACCCCACTAAACCTAAACAAGAAGCTTACTCCAACAACGGCTTCGGATGCTCGAGACTGAGGTCCGTGATGGTGTCGAGCTCTTGCCCCCAACGCCTCGGCTGGAGGGAGCCAAAGTTTGGGTCTTAAATAATTGCCATGTCACGACATTGCCTATTTGATCTCGAATGTGCAGCTGGAGTGACATTGCTGGACGAGAGTTGCCACCGTTGACACATGTCAGATGCCTCACATGTGTTTGGGTGGTCTAGTCGGCCTCGCGATGTGTCCCGGCGCCAGAGGATTGGTGCACCGGGTAATTGGAAGACTAGACTGAGGGGATCAGGCACAGCTCGAGACTTGCCAAGTGAGCCGAATGCCGACCGGCCTGGGTGGTTTTTGAGGGGATTGGATGTGATGGAGGGCAACCTCGCGAGTGAGACGAAAAGGCGACGGATGGGCGGCAGCACTCGATTCCGAAGCCCAAGATGAGCAAGCAATGAGCAAGCAATCTGCGGCGTGTAGCTACAGGATCAGGAGGATCCAACTAACGGGTCTAGCGCAGTGATGTTCCAGAGGGGGAGATGATCCTCTGGGCTTTGGTGATGATGCTGGTCCTTTTTTTATCAGCAAGTTGCAACGGCCAAGAACAAGATTCGGCGAAGTAAAGCTGTTAGCCCCTTTGCGCATGACTCGGGCGGCCCGCTTAGCAGCAGTGACTGACGACACAGGTTTAATCCGTTTTGCCTTTGCATGTGATCCAACCGCAAATCGCTCCAAAACTAAACACCCCGGCTCATCATTCCCCGGCTTTGACACGTGCTTGGGAAGGGGACCCGCCCAGGTCTCTTCAGGTACAGTCCGCGTTTCCCACATTCGACTGTACCTATCTTGTGATGCTCAGGAACGCTGGAATTTCCACCACTTTTGCCTCGTCTAAAGTCTGTTCTGAGACTATCGTGCGCGCCGCCGACCAAGCGAGGTTGTCGCTCCGAGGACCTGGGACCGCTGGACCCCTGTGATACCTGCTGACTGAGGCGGATACAAAGTCTCAGGGTCATCCCAGACCGTCTCACAGGCTTCTGCGAGCATTCTTCCCCACTGACAACCCACCAAACGCCCTCTACAAGTCACGGGCATCCCACCTGGGGCCACTGAAGCCACTGAAGCCCGGCCCGGTTTTTAGTGGGCTCAGGCTTTGCTAGCAGCCCGTCGCAAGCCTGCTCTCAGCCGGTCCCTGCAGCAGGAAGGAAGGGCCCGTGGGCGCCTGACGTTTTCTGGTTCCTCTCCCCCCCACGATCGCTCCTTCCCCTTCCTGCTGCCGTCACCTCATCCTGCCAGGCGAGGCGCCGCTTCTCATCCTCCTCCCCCCCAACCTTTTTCCCTGCTCCGCCTCCTCTCCTCTCCCACCTCGCACCACCAAAAGAACCGAATCGCGCGTCCAAGCAGTCGTCATTTTTTCCAATTATTTATTTACGCTCCTTCCCCGACATTTCGAAGGGCTTACGCCTGCGCTTGCGGCCCGTGGCCGAGCTATTACTCGATGTCCGATTGACGTAGCCCGTCTTATCACCGACGCTCAGCGCCATGGAGCGCAATCACATGCTTGCCCCAACGAGCGATCGTGAGACCGTCTCCTCTCACGATGCCCTCCTCGGACCACCGCCTGCCCGACCGCCGGCCTCACTCATGAGCTTCTCCCCGCCGTCTTATTCCAATGTCGTCTCTGCCAATGCGATAAAACTCCCCGATGTCCCCAATACTGAGCTTCCGGGGGCTCTACCACCTTTGGCCCGTCTCGAGGCAGACAACGACATCAAGCTGCCCTCCCTCAGCTCCCTCACCAGCGATATGGCCTTCGATGCGCCCAAGGGCCACTGGCCCCCGTTAAACCACCTGTCCGCATACCATGTCCCAGGCCCACTGATACCGCAGACCATCGAGAGCCCGACACGAATGGACCTCGACGCGAGCAGCAACAGTGTAGTCAGTGCTGCCTCTCCCGACCGACTTCTCGATGCAAGGGCCAGCAGTGTCAGCCTGGATGATCCAGACGTGCGATTAGCCGCCGAAGCGCTCGGCGATTTGCGTGCGGGTTTGTGTTCCTGCCGTGCATTGCATTGTGCGATGCGCCAACTTGCGATGATCGACTGACCCCGTCATAGACTTTATATCATCACCACCCCATAGAAACTCGTCGCTTCCGGTGAGCCCGCCGACTTCCCACGGCTTCCAGTCCTCAAATCGAACTCGAACACAATCTCCACAACCCGAGCCGCTTCTATCCCTTCTTACAACTACTCACCCCTTGCTGGCGAGTACCATTGAGGGTGCAACCTCGGCATATGGGGGTGCCAAGAACTTTTCTCCCCGTTTCCGATCGGGTGCCGAGTATGTTGAAGGCTATCTCACGCCTATCGCCAACACTGTCGGTTCTGTCGGGCGAGTAACTGGCGTTGAGGGTGGTGTGCGATGGTTTTTGGGCGCCGGGCGGAGGCAAAATAGTTCGGCTTCAGATCTGGAGGCCGGCAACAGCAAGAAGCGACGCAAGGTGGATAATGATGGCGAGCCGATCAGCAACAAGCGACTGGAGGGTGAAGGTATGATGCAGATCACTGGGCTTCAGCAAGTACCGAACGATGCCGTAGCTCAGCAGGAACCCTTCTCGCCGCCCTCAAAGTCCCGTCGCATGTCATCAACAAGCACCGTCGATACCCTTCCGGCCTACGATGAAATCCGATCTCCCGCCTATACCGAAACAGCTGATGCGCAGGACTCGCCCCGACCAAGCTCGAGGTCCAACGGCGCTTGGCAGTCTCGGTTAATCATGTCAACGTCAGGGCTGAGTGTCGCTATGAGCGAAGAGAGTCTGCGCAGTCTCAAGTACTGTTTACAGTGGCTTCGGTGGGCAAACGATCACATCGCACGTGTCATCAGCGCCTTGAAGAACACACTCGAACAGTACGAGAAAGTAAACGGCCCTCCTGCAGAACAGAATGGGTCAGAGAAGCAACAACTTATGGAGGGGGAGGGCAATGAACAACTTGCTGTCCAACCGACCCAGTCTCGCTCTGAGCTTGCGGCTCGCATTTCCACTCTCAAGGGCGATGTGTTGAGGACCCTCCAGGAGGCAATCCTGACCGTGTCGAAATATGCAGGCGGCGCTCTGCCTGACAATGCCCGAATTCTTGTACGCCGTCACCTCACCAGCCTGCCTCAGCGGTTCCGCATTGCCACCATGTCGGACAGAAACCCACAGAACGGTGAACGAGACAATGACTCTGCCTTGACGGAAGGCGCCCAGAAGGTTCTCGTGCTGGCGAAGGAAGGCCTGGACATGGTTGTCCAAGTCAGTGGTGTTGTAGACGGCACAATTGTCAGCGCCGAACAATGGTTGGACCGCATGGGCAAGCGACGACGCAACCCAGAGGAAGAGAAGCCAGTGCTGCCCCAGACTGAGACTAACGGGGATGTCAAGATGGGTTAATGGCTCGCCTGGACAAAGTCTACGGACATTGCCGAGGTACAAATATTGCCGAGGGCTGGAGTAATCTGACACAAAACGAAAACGGTAATGAAAACACAAAAACAGGAAAGGGGAAGGTATCCCTAGCGGACCAGCCTGGAGCTTCCATGATGGGAAGTCGGGTCGAAAACGGGAATGGCGAATGGGGTGGAGCGATTTGATACCTATGCAGTTCCCGCGAGACGTGGAACGAGGGCATTCCTTATACTGATTTCCCTGGGACGGAAACAAGCAACGAGTTGACGACAGGGGCTACAGTGAAGCGAGCAAGCCGAGCATCTTGTTGGCGGAGGTTGTCTATAACTGACTGTCTTTCTGACATTTTCCTTTATCCTGCTTTTGGTTACTCTGGTGTATGGACAATGGGCGTTGACGGTTGATTCATATAGCAACAGGGGAGTGTGGGGATGTGTGGGGATGTGTTCTGGACACTTTGTGCAGAATTGAGCACGAGCAAGTGCTTTCCGCCATTTGGATTCTCTGAGAAGCAAAAAATTCAACGAGATTTTAGTCCTGGGCCTGTTGACGTATTGCCTGGTGTTGCAGTCTTTGTTGTTCCGGAGCTGCATTAGACGGATTTAATGCTCTGGTTGCTAGACTTGGATACCAGAGGGAATAATCCTGGTGATGTTTGTGACGGAGGATACACGGCCAGTTGTTTAGCAAGCAAGCTCTTTTGAGGTTTGAACAAACAGGGCGGTGCTATGTTACGGCATGCTTTGGGGCCTGCCTTGTCTCGCCCAGGAGGACAAGCCTTTGTCATGGTCAATTAACTCGAGTTATAGATTCATTTAGTTCCAGCTGAACTCTGTGTTCGACCTGAGTGATCGTCGCCTGCTCCGCCTTGTATTTGCCGAGCCTGTGTGTCCAAAAATACACGACTCTGATCTTACCACGACTTTAGATCTTAAATAACTACTATTAGGTTAAGGCCTTAAAAATATTATTATAAAAGAAGCTTAAGCCTTAGCTACTATATACTATTAATCCTTTATAAAATATGCCTAAGTCTAGCCCTATTATAGTATAAGGATTTATCTATAATTCCCGTGTTTTCTTAGACCCCCGAGCCGAGCCACATTGGCTTATGTAGATCGGACAGCCAAGCTCGCGCGTCTGCTCGCATTCGTCGTATTTGACGAGTCGGGACGCCATCTGCCTGGGACGCGAGGGATACGGGCTATTCAACGCAACGGGACCCACGCCATGCCACGATAATTATGCCGTGCGAAGCCACTCGTGGATGAATTGACCAGTGAGGACATTGGGATTCTCCAAGGAGGGCAACTGCCGTTGGCTAAGGCGGTGGTTTAGATGATGTCTGCTTAGCTAGACAGGGCTGAATCAGTCTAAGAAACTGGGCGAAATAGCGACAAGGAAGTGAGTGGACTGCTGAAATGTTTTGGATTTAAATAGTGGTAGTCCCCGATGTAGATGAGAAAAGGATCAAGGACAAGAATCATCACCATGAAGCCTCTCGCAGCACTTACACCACTTGCGCTGGTCGGAGTCGAGGGATATGCAACCTCGACTTTGCAGTCTCACCCGACAGCTGTTCTCGACTCGGGACCAATCTTTGGTCTAAGCACTACTCTTCCATCAGGCATTGCTCCCGTGAACAAGTTTATGGGCATTCCCTATGCCGCCAAACCGGAGCGGTTTAGTCGGGCCAAGAAGCCTGAGCCGTGGACTAAGCCGCTGAACACGAGCGAGTTTGGGCCTTCGTGTCGACAGTTGTTTGTCGACAATGGCAAGTAATATAGTCATGTTCAAGTTACTAGATATCTAATGTTGTCAATAGAACTTACTCCTGGATTGGACATCCTCAAGGGCTTGTTCGGCACTGGCTCCCGCGAGAGTGAAGACTGTCTCTTCATGCACGCCTTTGCGCCGACTAGTCCGCAACCTCCAGAGGGGAGACCTGTCGTTTTGTTCATTCACGGCGGGGGCTGGCAGCAGGGCAATGGGCAGATTGATCTCAGTGGATTTGCTGCCTATGAGGATATTGTTGCCTTTGCCTTCAACTACCGTACCAATGGTGAGTTGATCAAATTGTCTTAGGGGGAGTAAACTAACCATGTTAGTATTTGGCTTTCCAAACTCGCCTGATATATCCACAGACGAAACAAACCTCGGCCTCTACGATCAGCAGCTTGCTATTGAATGGGTCCAAGCGAACGCCCGTGCCTTTGGCGGCGATCCGAGCAAGGTCACCATCTGGGGTGAATCTGCAGGTTCAATGTCTGTCGACATCCAAGTCAACGCCTACGGCTCTGCTTCGCCACCGCCGTTCCGCGGCGCGATGATGTTCTCTGGCCAAATGTCTGTTGGACTCCTCGGCAGCACCGCTAACCCCCAAGACACAACTAATTGGGACAACCTGGCACGTGTCCTAGGGTGCAATAGCACCGAAGACCAGCTACAGTGCATGCGCGATGTGCCGGTCGATGACCTCGTCAAGGGCATGAGCACAGCGCAGGTAGCGTTTCTGCCTGTGACGGATAATATTACTCTCCCTAGTCACAGAGCTGAGAGGTGGCGGGAAGGCAAGAATGCCAAGGTGCCGGTGCTGACGGGCACGATCGCCCAAGAAGGGCGAGCGCTGGTGAATAGGAACATTTCGATGAAGACGTTCCTTGACGCTTATCTATCTGAGCCTTTGGTGACCAAGAAACAGCAAGAGGCTATTTTGAAGGTCTATGAGGATGATCCCAAGTTGAAGACTGACTTTGATGTTGCTACGGCTATTTATACCGACTTCTTCTGGCAATGTGTAGGTGACTTCCTCTCAACACGACGATATCAATACTGATTGGAGCAGCCTCAGGGTATCCTCGCCAACATCTCAGCATCCATCGACAACCCAACCTGGCGGTTCTACTTCAACACATCCATAACAAGCCTCTTGGGTGAAAAGTACTCGTGGATGGGCAAATTCCACGGCTCGGACGTAGCTCTCCTCTTCAGCACGCCAACCTACGAAGGTGACGCGGGCGGCATACCCTTCACGCCTCAATTGTACACTCTTGCGAATTACTTCCGTGGTGTCGCGGGGAGGTTCATCAGAAACCCCAAAGGCGGACCGGGATGGCCAGGTGTAGGATCGCGATATGCGCCGTTTGATGTTGCGAATCTGGGGGATGTTGGGGATGAGCTTGATGTGGCGGGGGCTACGGTTGTGGATGAGAGGGTGCTTGATGAGAGGTGTGGACTTTATGAGGATATATATCCTTTTATTGAGAAGTATGTGCTGTCTGTTTAGAGGTTGTCTGAGAACTTGGGTCTTGAGAGACATGGCGAGAGTGTTTTATAGAGCTCTGTTGCTCTTTGTTGACTCGGCAGTGGCTTATATGGCGGGCTTTATATCTTGCTTTAATAAATGTTTAACTGGTCCTTTAAGAACTGTTGCAAGATAGATCTACTCCTATGCTGTTTTTATTTATCCAGCAATAACCAAGCCTATAGGTTTAAAAAGACAGGACTCTTTATCATGCTATAACTATTACTCTTAAATAACTACTGTTAGGCTAAGGGCTTAAAGAGATTATTATTAAATAAAGCTTAAGTCTTAGCTACTCTATACTATTAATCCTTTATAAGACATACTTAAGTTTAGCCCTACTATGGTCTAAGAATTTATCTATAATTCTTATGTTATCTTAGACCCCCTAGCTGAGACAAGTATTCTCTTTTGACTAGTAATCTAAAGCTCACAAAATTCAGATTTATTTCTAACAATGCCAAGCCATCAATAACGAGCCCAGTTACCGAATCTACCTACGTCACCCCGACAGCCCGACCAACATCGGGATCCCCACATGCATCTCTCGGCTCCGTCACCGACCACCACCCAAGATCGCGATCTACAGGGACAAAAAGCTCCGAATCACCTTCCCAATTGAGAATTTAACTAGAAGCTCATGAATCTGCATCGATGCCATTATGATGTTCTTTTAGTCTGAGCGTTGACATGAACGTCATAGACTCGAGGTCGATTTTTCAACTTCATAGACGTCATCTCATGAAAACTTCATGATATAAAAGCAATCATGTAATATTATGGAACCTTGATGGATAACCCAAAAAGTATCCTGGGCTTATAAACACATACCTTGCTAATCATTTCATCATGGGTTACCCTGAAACATTTGAAGGTTTCTGCGTCGACGCTCCGACGTCGTGGAACGAGTTCCACAAGCAACAACTCAAGCCCAAGACCTGGGGCGACCGCGACATCGACGTCGAGATCGCAGCCTGTGGCGTCTGCGGCTCAGACGTTCACACCGTCACCGGCGGCTGGGGCCCCTTTGAAGGTCCCCTCTGCGTCGGCCACGAGGTCGTCGGCAAAGCTGTCCGTGTTGGTGATAACGTCAAGGATATCAAAGTCGGCGATCGGGTTGGCGTTGGTGCTCAAGTTGCTTCGTGCCTCGAGTGCCATCTCTGCAAGAACGAGAATGAGAATTACTGTCCTGATTTAGTCGACACTTATAATGCGACGTATCCAGACGGCAGTGTTGCTCATGGCGGTTTCGCCTCTCATATCCGGGCCCACGAATACTTTACCTTCAAGATCCCCGATGCGTTAAAGACAGAGCAAGTGGCGCCTCTCCTTTGCGCGGGAATAACCACATACTCTCCCCTAGCGAGAGCAAACATCGGACCCGGAAAGACCGTCGCCGTCTGCGGCATCGGCGGCCTAGGTCATCTCGGCCTCCAATGGGCCAAGGCCCTCGGCGCAGAAACATACGCCATGACACACTCTCCACACAAGGCTGACGACTGCAAGAAACTAGGCGCAAAGGAGGTCATCGTCACGACAGAGGACGGCTGGGCAGACAAGTACAAGTTCAAGTTTGACTTTATCCTCAACTGCTCCGACATGACCAACAAGTTCGACCTGCCCACGTACCTATCGACCCTCAAGATCGGCGGCGAGTTCCACATGGTTGGCATCCCCGACGAGGCCCTGCCCCAGCTGAGCGCCGGGAGCTTTGCTGGTAACGCGGCCAAGATTACGGGCAGCCATATCGGGAACCACCAGGAGATGGAAGCCATGTTGCAGCTGGCGGCTGACAAGAATATCACTGCTTGGGTCGAGACGCTGGATATCTCGGAGGATGGATGCAAGGAGGCCGTCGAGCGGGTCAGGGACAACAAGGTGCATTATCGGTTCACGTTGACGGGTTTCGACAAGGTGTTTAAGCGGTAATAATCGACGCTGGGACAAGACAACTGGTGTATTAGTGGTAAAGCGAATGATGAGACGATTGATGAGATTGGATATTTCATTCAGATGTGCTATTTCTGTATAGATTCATTCCTCATGTCATAAATAATTCCTTTAAATACCTGCATCCAAGTTAGCAATTATTCACCAACGATATGCCTCATCTACTCACCAATAGCCTTTGCAAGCGCCTTTCCAACAGCGTGCGCAGATCCAGGGTTCTGTCCCGTAATGACCTGTCCATCCACAGCCAGCTTCTCAGCAAAAGGCTCGGCCTCGACATAGTTGCCTCCGACGCGCTTGATCTCATCCTCGAGCAGGGCGGGCATGGCGCTAGTCAGGCCCACGGCCTCCTCCTCCTTGTTGCTGAAGCCGGCGACCTGGCGGCCCTGCAGCAGCGGCTTTCCGTCGATGGTTGCGTTGACAAAGACGATGGGTCCGTGGCACACGGCGGCGACGGGCTTGCCGGCCTTGTAGAACTCCTCGATCAGCTTGAGCGACGTCTCGTCCTTGACCAGGTCGAACATGGGGCCGTGGCCGCCCGGGTAGAAGAGGCCGGCAAACTCGGAGGCCTTGCCCAGGAACTCGCTCAGCGGCCGCGTCTGCTCCCAGAGCTGCTTCTTCTCGTTGAGGAACTTGACCGACTCGGGGTCCTGCTCAAACATCTTGACCGAGCCCTGGTCCAGGGGAGCGTTGCCGCCGGCCGGCGAGGCGACGACGATGTCGACCTTGGGGTTGGACTCGTCGCTGCCGATAAGGTCGTAGTAGGGGTGGGCAAGCTCAGGCTGTCACTTGTCAGTACTTGCATGCGCGGCCAAGAGGGCGGTGAGTGTTACCAGATACCAGCCGGTGGGATTGCCATTGTCCATCTTGTCACGGCTGGTGAGGACGACGAGAACCTTGGGCGCCATTGTGTCTGAGTGTTGAGCTGGTTTGAGATGTGAATAGTGTTGATGTGAAAGTGAAGAGATGGTGTAGCTTATCTGTAGAAGCTTCAAACAATGACGCACTTCAAACACGGGCTGCCACAGCCATTTATACCACATGCGTCCACCTCCACTTGGACCACCACTCCATTAAGTTTTTTTCTGCACTTGACCGCATCCTTGCACCTCGGAGCAACTCTTTTCACCGTCGACGTCTGGACGATGACAAACCATCAACTCATCGTTCATCGCCCGGGCCACCGACCCTTGCCTGACGTCAGAACAACGGGCCTATCCGTCCATTCTCGGCATTCTGCTCCGTCTGTAGCGCCGGCTCTTGTGGTGGGGAACGGGGCTAGAGCCTCGGCACGGCCGAGTCACTGCGGGGCCGGGACTGGACGACGGCCGAATCAGAGCTTCAACTTTGAGCTGGAGTTGAGTCTTCGCCACGAGAGAAACCATTGGCTGTGGCTGAGAGCAACGGCTCGAAAGATAGTTGTCTGCCAAGTTGCATCGATACATAGTATAAACCTTATCCTCGAGGTATCAATCTGTTTCTTGCTCCTATCACAAATCTCGTATTCTCATGTATTCACTCAACTTGGCTCGATTCGCCCAAGAGAGCGTGCACGCCGCAAACACCATAATCAACATGATCCAACGCCACAAGGGTAATACAGCCCAGAAAACACTGCGATTTCTAATCCGGCACAATGAGAGCCCCGAAGTTGCAAAGCTATTGTCATCCAGAACTGAATATGCCGGACTTACTCGGACATTGTGCTTGCCAAGCCCCGTCTCACTCGCTGTCTGTAAGTCTGACCAACCCGCAGTCTTTGCTCGTATCTGTATGCGACCAAGTTTAGAACTGGTATTTTGGATTACGAGAGCAGCAAACCAGCTTCTTCGACCTTGGGAAGTAGCCGCTAGCTTGATGACAATGCTGGTCGCTGCAGGAAGAGGTCGTGGGAAGCCAAGTTGTCGGAGTCGAGAACGAAGGGGTAGTTGTGGTCCCGGCCCTGTCTCCAACTCCAACATAATGTGTGCCCATTCAAGGCTCAACGAGTCGCAAAGCCCATCCTGATGCAGAATTCGGGTAGCTACCAACTCGTTCACACCCATCCCCCTGCGACTGACAGACGGGAGCCCTGGGTCGGTGTAGATTGGTGAGTAGATGCTCAACCCCTTCTGAAAAAGAAGATCGAGGACCCTGAGATGCTCTGTTTCATGAAGCGTACCCATAAACTCATGACATTTAGACCAGTCTGAACGAAGCCACCCATGACTCCGTTTATGGTCAACTCGCAAATCGCGATACCACCGGTGCCCATCAATCAAAGCATACAGAATAGAACCAAAGTAGCCCTTTTGCGCTTCGTTGACTTTAATACCGGGCTGATCCATCAATATCTCGCAATTTTCAAGTCGTCCATGGAAAACGGCCGAAGCCAACGCACTCCCAAATCCGTATTGCGTATTCATGGCTGGGTCGGCTCCAGCACTAAGAAGAATCTCGACAACCGCCAATTCATTGTGGGCTGCAGCAAATGACAGCGCAGTCGGATAATTTGCACCAGTGAGAACTTGGTTCACGTCGATACTAGCCCACAAGATCTTGCGTAGTCTCTTTCGAATGTCACCTTCGACTCCAAGTTGGGGCGCCTTGAGAAGCCAGGTGAGGGGGTTCTCCCTACCATTGTTCAAGTTGATGTCAGCTCCAGCATCAAGTAATGAGTGAAAGATCCATCCGTCGAAGAGACAGACTGAGGCCGCGAGTGCTGTGCCAGGCCCAAAACTGCTCACAGTATTGACGCTGACACCCCGGTTCAGAAGAGTTTCCACAGAATCCCAGGATCCTATCCGCACTGCGCTCATGAGCGGAGTCCCTCTTGAATATCGGAAATTCAAATCAGCGTTGTGGTGTATAGCCAAGCGTATGAAACTGGTCCAATCTTCCTCGGCCGCATAAGCAAGTAACCAGCTAGATACTTGCCTCATTCCAGCACCCAACAGCAACTCGACCCCCTCCTTATGACCAAATTTCGCCACAACCCAAACAGTGTCTCCCTGGGTAGTGCGTAAATTAGCACTTGCCCCGTTTTGCAAGAGTTTTTGGGCGTAAGGGTATCCCCCGGGTCTGATTCTGTAGTTGTACAGGGCAGCTTTGAGCGGAGTGTCAATGTATTGGTGACTTTGCCACGTTGTGTCAACTTGCACCCCATTCACAGCTTCGCCGGCCTCCAAGAGAGACTCGAAAGCATCGGAACAATCTCCCTCGATCGCTGCGATTAGAGGCAAATCTCTGGCACAGCCAAGGCCAATCCTTTTGTGAATTAGAAAGTGCCAGATGGATCTTTGGTCACTCCATATTGCCAATGATAAGAGCCCCCTTACGTTGCGAAGATGTATTCCGCGCGCTGCCTCCTCCCACCAGTCTTTAACCAGGTAAAATAAACCGAATGCAGACATGGCTAGAAACGGTGAATCTCTGTTTTGCTTGAGATATCGGGCCTTGTAATTAAATCTTTCCCCCTTGTCCGTGTCCAGCCAGTCTCGGTAAGCTCTGCTCGTAGATTGAACAGAGCCGAGGAATCGCTTCAAGAGGACTTGCAACCTGGGACTCTCATCGGTCGGTATGTCGCTGTCGGCTTCACCTGCATGCTCAAGGACAAAGGCAACTATGTACCCCTTCATGAAAGACGCGGCTCTTCCGAGTAATTCCAGGCGGTTTGGCTCTGCGTCCTCATGGGGTTTTCCAAGCGACTCTCGATTAGCGGCTTCGGAGTCAAGGCCCATGAGCTCAGCATTGCTGTACAAATCAGTTGTGAGGACCTTCAGACAGGACATGGCGACGTATTGATCCGACCTGGCGATATCCATATGCGCTTCAACATACTCCCGTGCCGACAAGTGGCAGAACCGCCAAATTCTCAGCCGTTTGTCATAGGTGAGTAGATTTCCGCAAATAGCCAAAATGTCTTCCTCGGTAGGAATCTGCCTAAAGTCATCAGCTTCGTCAGTGTTGGGGTTGATCAGCATTGCTCTGGAGAGTTCTTCAACGTTCAGCGGCCTGAAGGCGCTGATGAGCCACTGCAGCGCTCGCTTGGCGAGTGTTTTTTCGCAGTCGGACATGAGTTCAATGCTGGTCCAGATCAAGTCATATGATTCCTTGAGGCCAGAGGGGGCTTTCGCCAGCTGATCTCTAATATTTGATTCCGTCCATAGTTTTAATCTGAGAAGCTGCTGCGTCTGAAGTGCCGCCCATTGGAACATGCTCTGGCTTCCGACTTGTAGTTTTGTTCTGATTTCGAGCTGGAGGCCAAGTGACAAAGTGTCCCATCGCGGGTCCCCGGACAGCCTTCCATGGACGAAAGTCGATATGTCGTAATGATTGTCAGTTGCTTGTATCTCAATAATGGGTCTTGATCGAAAGTGTCGCCGAATGTCATCATCGGTACGGCTGGACAAGAAGATTCTGAGTCGATGTCCCTCTCTTGCCAACTGATCAAATACATTCATCAGCTCGCTTCTCATTTCCTTTTCGCATTCGTCAAGAGCGTCCAGTATGATTGTAATTCGTGAATAGTCCTCCAGGAACTGTGCGACTAGACTTTTGCAGGTGGAAATGTCCAAGACCGCTCCCCTTGCGCTAAGCTTGTCAGTGAGACCTTGGAGAGTTGGGTGTATCTCCCCGTCTTCACAATGGCTCACAGTCGAAGAAAGCTGACGCACGATGCTGCGAAGAATATCCTGCGGGCGCCGCCTATTTTCCTCATCTCTCTTGCAGTAGAAGAATGCAATGGCTTCCTCTTCGCCGGCATTGCTGATGGCATGGTCTATCACCTTGGATATGAGAAAGGTCTTGCCAGCGCCAGCTATGAACAATTAGCCACTTAATCTAGCCAAGGAGGCATTACTAAATCCACTCACGGTCTCCGTATAGTACAGTAACAGACGATTGCTCGTTGCACCATTGAACAAATTTTGGCTGTTCCAATATCCACTCGCAAGTACCAGGTGTTCGTCTGCAGTGGATTTCGTCATGATGTGCCTGAAAAGGGATTTCTGAAATAGCTTGCAGAGTGTGAATCCATTGTCTCTTGTCCATTCGTACGAGTATCCGTGAAATTTTATCTTTGATGTTTTCGAGGTAGGGTTGGAGCTCTCGGATCAGGGCCAGTGATTCGAAAGAGATCTGGTGGTTGCAGATCTTCCCACAAGCATCTCCACGTTCGAGGGCTTGTTTGTGCTGTACCTGTAACTCGCTCAGGATCTCTGCCGGCTCTGGAGACTTGAAGATAGCGATCAGTTTGCGTCGAGCCTTGTTCTGACACAGGATTGAATAGCAAAACTCGAGGGCTGTAATGATGCGCACGTAGAGCTGGATGAGCTCTTCATGCAGACTGTCGAGGCATTGTTGGCCTATCTCTTCGTCGAGCCTTTCTCCCATTTGCATGGACTTTCGGTTGTAGACGGCTTCAAGAACTCGGCCAGAGAAAAGAAATTGCGATGTTGCCGCAAGCAGTTTGACGATAGCATCGGCGTGTTCCTGTTCCGCGACCACAGCCTACCAAGACTGTTAGCCTTCTCTCATGGTAAAGATGCATTCTGTGTTCTCGGGTTGCCTCCATTGTTCCATACCTGTAGTACAAGCCGAAACGCAGCCCAAGGAAGAGCCGCGTCAATAGGGTCAAATGCGACCGCAACGTCACCAATTCCTTTGAACTTGTCGAGCCATTTAACAATGGTGCCAAAGCATCTTCTCAGCTCCAGTTTACGACTGCCCAATTTAATCGTCAGGTTGCTCCGCTTCGCCTCGAGTTCTGCTTGTTTATTCTTGGTCTGGTGGATGAGTCGCTCGATTTGTTGCTCGCTCGTGAGACTCGACGGGTCTTGGCTTGACTCGACTTTCGACAGCCACTCTCGCACGCTTTCGGGGAGACTCTTGCGAGCCGTTGCCCAGAGATCTGGTGGCTTGTCCATGTCGCCTGGTTTGGGAGTTTTTTTGCAACAAGCCTTCAAGGCATCATCGTTTGAGACTGCGCGATGGAGGAGGAACGAGAGATTGAAGCTCCGTTAACAAAGATCTTGGGGAAATCGCAGCTTCAGTATGCCCATCACGATGGCGCGGGCGCTGCAAGCCAATGGACCAACCGTGACTGCTGCACGATGCCCATTAGAGAGACAATAAGGCAGATCCAACTAGCCAAGGCGTCCGCCTGGGTCGCCCAGCCTGATCTGGCTCTGCCTTGGGAGCGGCTGAGTTGGCGGAAGAGCATGCAAGACATTTGTTCTTCGTGTCCAAAAATCTGCCCAAATTCACTGGATTGCTTGAGATTTCTCTTGGTATCGGCCCAGGAAGGCACCATGGAATGAAGAACTTTCCAGGAGCCTGTGATCGAGACTCGTGCTTCCTTTTTGATGTTTGGCAAGCGTAGCCTCTCGATTCTTACTGCATCAAGCCGTTCATGCTAAGGCAGTCGTGAAAACATGTCTCTCTGGTCCGATTAGAAGGCGATAAAGTGTGCAGGAGATGACTACCTACCTCAGGTAGGTACCTACAGGCTTCTCTTCCATAGGTAGGTACCTATCTTCACGTTGTACGACGTCCACGGCAGGTAACAAACGAGTCCACTTAATCGATGGAAGGAGCGAATGTACACGTACAAGAGGTAGGTACCAGCGCTTCCAAGTTAGGCCGCCCCGATACATTCGAATGGCAGGAAGGTAATCCTAGTTATGCTTCCGTTTGTGATCAACTTGCGAATCGAGATACCACCGATGCCCGTCCATTAGAGCAAATGTTGTCCTCACTCGACAAGAGCTGCAAAGAGACTAGAGTTGGGAAACTCATGCATTCTGGTGGTCTTTGACTCCCCGAACAAAGTGTCTATCGTGCTTCTCCCTAGGTCTAACGTACGCAAGCAATGAAATGCATAGCCACACCTCAGCCCTGCCCAGGGAGTTGGGTTGGTCAGCTCGCCAATTGAAACCGGGGTAGCAGTATCCGTACTCATGATTGGTTCGGACTTGTACGGTAGTTCTCATTTCGCCCATCTTCGGGCCCGAACATTTGACTCTATCGTGATTCGGGCTACGTTTACCAACTCTGTCCCGAACATGACTATCGCATCCGAAAGATGGCCCAAAGCAACCTTGTGTTCTTTGTTTCGCGACTTTCAGCTCGCGATTTTGCGGACATTTTGGAATATCCGAAATGGCGACAAGACTTTCGATGGGTTCGTCCTGGGTATAAGTATGCTGTCAAGTGGTCTCAATAGTTATCTAGAATCATCATCATCAACATAATCAATATCAATCTAAACTCCTAAATCTTTCAACCCCAAGTTAACATTCAGAATGCCAGCCAGCGCACAAAACAGAGTCATCATCGTCGGTGGAGGATTGGGCGGACTCGCTCTTGCTCAAGGCCTCAAAAATGCAAACCCTCCTATACCATTCCATGTCTTTGAGCGCGACTCATCGGCCGATTTCCGTTCCCAGGGTTACCGCATCCGCATTTTCCCCAACGGTGCGACGGCACTGCAGAAGCTTCTGCCAGATCATCTTTGGAAGATGTTTGAAGACTCCTGCGGAGAGGTCAAACCAGGTCTCAATCGCATCGATGCTTTGACCAGCCAACTACTGCAATTGGCACCGCCTTCTTCTGGCGGAAGGGCTGGTCCACCACCGCTGCCAGAGGGAAAATCCTACAATGCCGATAGGGCTGTCCTTCGGAACTTGCTGTTGGACGGGCTGGAAGACAATATCAGCTTCGAGAAAAGATTTGAGAGTTACCGTATCATGTCTGACGGAAATATCGAGGTGACTTTCTTCGATGGTACCAAACACACTGGTGCTATCCTGGTTGGCGCCGATGGCACACGGTCCTCTATCCGCCGACAGCTTATGCCTGACTTTACTGTATTGGATACTGAAGGCCGGGCAATCTTTGGAAAGACATTTTCTACGTCCGAGATTCAATCTTTGGTGGCCCCTGAGCTACTCAAAGGGATGTGCCTCGTAGGGGGCAGTGACGGATCTGCTCCAACTCTGTTCTCCGACGTGATGCATTTCTCTCGAGACTTGGACCAAAAGTTGAGAATTACATATAGGGTGCCAGATGATTATATCTACTGGGTCCTCTGTTTCAACAAAGACTTCATTTCCAACACGGAAGAGAGCTTTCAAAAGCTTGATAACGAACAGTCTGCCGAGAAAGCCCTCGAGATGTCCAAGGGCTGGCACTCGGACATCAAGTGCTTATTTCAGAATCAACACCGAGCTTCCTCATCGACATTGGAGTTCTATACATGCTCATCGCAAACATTCAGGCGCGAGTGGGACGCATTAATTGACCGTCCTGTACCTTCTGCAGTAACATTGCTTGGGGACGCAGCACACCCGATGTCTCCCATCGGAGGCGTGGGCGCCAACTCTGCCTTCCAGGAAGCGGCAGATCTACTTGCGGCTCTGGGCCGTATATACAGCGCTCCAGGGGATGCTGTAGTTTCTGACGCGCTGAGAGATTATGCGAGGTTGCTGGTAGACCGTGGTGAGCAGACTGTCAATCGCAGTGCCGGAGGTGCAGGCCATATGTTTCAGATGAAGCCGTTCTCTGAATTGAAAGCAGTATCTATCTAGAAGAGGGCTTTCGTCTGGGGTTTCCGAGGGTGCTTGGAAATGAATGTGGCTGTAGCCGAAGATCTTGTTGTGTAGGGTTTGTGGGCATTAGATTAAGGACTCTGTACAGTCTAATTCCTCATCTTGTTATCATTTAGCATATGCCGTACCAAAGATGCAGAGAGGCCTGCTACTGGCAATCATTGTTGCTGAAGCGGACTTTGTTAGATGCTAGGCGATAGGGTAGGTAGCTGTCGATAGGAACAAGACACAGCCAAGTTGTCAAAGTAAGTTCATGTATCATATACATACTTGGCGACTACCTATGAATTGATGTCGCTCCGGCATTGTTCTTGTTTTAGTTTCCGTGATACAAGTTGTTGGTTGTTAGGTCATCCCCTGCAGTTGGTTGTTTCGACTTGATTCGATTCCTTGCTCACAGCGGACAGGCTATACCATCCTCGCTAAAGCCTCTCAGCTAATTCGCTTCTTTTCTTTCTAAAATTTACAAAGAGGAAACAGACTCGCATGCATGTTTGTCTAGAACATAGCAAAATGAGATGTGGGGGGCATGTATTGAGAGGTTCACCAGAAGCACCATACTCCGTCCCAATCAAGCCTAACGCCGGTGATTAGCAGGGTGCTAAAGATCCACCCGCAAGATAATCACGAGAATCATCTTGAACCTCACCACATGACTTCCGCCATCGCAGCCCAAAACGGCAATTCAGGTCTCATGATGACCCTGTAGAACCTCAACTCTCCCTTCTCATCCCCAACCCACCGCGCAAGATCAACCATCATCGCCATGGCGCCCTCAACACGCTGGAAGGCTCCTATCCATCACTTCTCCTACCGCTACCTGATAATAGTCCCCATCCTCCTCGCCATCGCGACCATAGTCGCCCTGTTTATCCACTCAGACGTCAACGCTGCCCTGCTCTGGTCGCAATGCCACTCGCGCTCCCGCCTCCCGGGCGTCAGCCGTATTCCAGGCCTCGGCACGCCGCTGTGCTACCTCATCAGCTTCTTCCGCGCCGCGCTGCACTCGGTCCGCAGCTCGGCCGTCATGGCCGTCGTGCTGGCGTTTCTCGGAGGGCTCTTGACCGTGAGCACCGTTGAGGCGGCGCGCATTTGTAACGCGCCGAATGTGCTCATCGCGTATCCTACGGGGCCGTGGTTGGTGTTTGATCTTTTGGGCGGCGCTGTGGTCTGGGAGCTTGTCATTATTCCCGCGTTTCTGCACCGCGCGAGGAGTGTTATCTTAGCTCAGAAGAGGCATGAAGAGGAAAGTGAGCCTCATGAGGTCATGATGAGCCGACATCTCCCGGACAGCGAGCTTGTGGCTATTCCCTTCAGCATTGCCATCGGCTACTTTCTGCCATCTCTCCTAATGCTCTTTCATACATCACCCGCCACTATCGGAGTCTGGCTGTTCTTCCCTGTCTATGTCTCCATTCTCCGCCAAGGCACTCGAAAAATCGTCAATCTGGCCAAGAGAGTTGACCCCACGACTATTCATCTCGCCTCGAACCGAACATCCCTCATCTTTGTCTACGCCCTGCCCATCATCTGCTCCATCTTGGCTCATGTCCTCGTTATCTGGAGTCTTACTCAGCCAGATGACCGCAAAGAGATGACAAAGTCGACTATCGTGTTCATCGAGATCGACACTCAGTTCATTTTCTGGACCGTCCTGTACTGGATGCTGGTCGAGGTTGGCTGGCGAGTCCCCCTGACCACGGTACTAACGTCTATCTTGGTTGGTCCTGGTGCGGGAACTTGTATTGGCTGGATCTATCGAGAGAAGCTCATTCACAATGGTCATGAGAACGGGCCTGGAGAAGAGGATGCTGCTCAGCCGGCTGATGAAGAGACGCCCCTACTTCAATGAGGCTGGAACCCTAACACTCAACATTAATACCCATACATCAACTTGCCTAGAACCCTGCACATAGACAAATGCAGTTAATCGACGTCACAATAACCAGCATTGAGAAACAGTTCTTTTACTTCTTGTATAGCCGAGACCGTCGTCACGCTTTGTACAGATTCCAGACCTCTTCCCTAAATTGTACAGATATGTTACAGATTAGTCCGCCCCCCGCGCTTAGTCTTTCGGTAGCCTGGCCAATATCCGCTCTTGGATCACCTGGGATGCTACCGTGGATCCGTGCTGTAGGGTGATGGCTCCAATGATGGCCAGGATAGCTCCGTTGAGCACCACCTCGACACCAGACGACATGAGTTTCCGTGTCTGTGGAATGTTAGCCGGTCATATTGCAAACCAAACTTGCTCAGGCTAAGCATACCAATCGGGGTTTCCACCGCACAACATCAATCATCCCCACCTCGGCCGCCAACAGATACAACTTGTCCTTGCCAGCAACGTCCCTCGGTCCCTCCAGGGTCAAGTTGTCCAGCGACTGTAGTTGTGGGTGCTCGAATGGTTGTCGCTCAAACTCATCGGCGACTACTGATCCAGGAATAGGCTCCTTGGCGACAATGCTCTTGGTGGTCTCCATGATCAAGGTCATTCGGCCTAAGCTCGTCAGCATACCAATTCCCCTCCCCAATGACAATTGTAAAGTTTTGGCCTACCGAGAAGCGCCAGCCTGTCGTTGAATCCTCTCCTTCCCTGATCAAAACTCTTGTGCGTGACTGCGAGCCACTTGAGCTCCTCGGGCAGAAGCTTGCTGCCGCCTTGCCCTAGCAGCCGCTCATACACTTGATCCAGCTTTTTGGGGTCGTTGTTGACAGTCCAGGCCTTGTTGTGGGCGTTCTTTGCGGAATCAAGCTGCACAGGCGCCTTCATAGCCGGGGGCGTTCGGCTCCATCGCGGGACAGGTGCGGCACGGGTCTTCTCAGCCTCGATCGTGAAGGATTCGGGGGTCGAGTCGGTGGCGTAGGAGCGCACGCAGGGCACCAAGGCCCGTACGGCTTGTCGGCTCCGTGCGAAGCCGGATCGACAGGGTTGGAGAGCCATTGTGAGGGTGGAATTGGCCGTCTGGGGAGGGTCGGTCGATTGCACTCGAGGTTGCGATGCTGCGAAGCTCCATCGCGAACATTTTCTAAAGGTCACGTGTTGGCCCCGCTAGATTCCGCTGTCGGCGGCCCCACTCCGGCTTGGCGCTCCGCTGTTGAAAGTCAAGACGTCAACACCAAAAACGGCAAAAATAGTTGCATCATCAGCTTCACTTTGATGGATTTTCCATTACTTTGATGATGCTCGCTTGTTTTTAACTCAACCGCTCTTTTAGCACCTGGAAACTGTTGAATTCCCGTGCAGTCTCGGATCTTCCAAAATGGTCGCTTCCACCTACCTCCTTCGAATCTCGGGGTTTGACTTGGTCCTTCCTTCTCCTTCTTAGATAGAAGAAGGCAGTCCCTACCCACCAAGGCACCGACCTTGGCAAACTCTGTCTTCTCCGTCGTCTTGTCAACTCATCATCGGCATTGTCTTCATTTACATCGCCCAATATCGTTCCAGCAACACAACTCAGCACACATTTCTTCTGAACGAGTTTGGTTTCTCAACAATCATTCATCACCATCCCTTATCCTATCGGAGAAAGCATCGTTCTTGCTCGCTTTAACAGACGCAACATCTACCGAATCAGCCGCAATGGACGATCGCCCCCGTGAGGTCACTAATGATATCCTGCCCTTTCTCTACGACCTCCCGAGCATACATGAGCTATTAATGCTCACTCAATCCCATCCGGCCCTTCGTGATGTCTTTGCGAGGAACCGAACAAGGCTCATCTGGCACCACCTCCGTCAAACCCTGGGCCCAGACTGCATGTGCGATCTATCGGCTTATAAAGGACTCCGTCGTGCATACGAAAGTCTCAGTCCCTCTCAGCAGCGCCCAAGCTCCTCCCAGCGCGCAGATTTTGACGCGTTGATGAGGAACTGGGCTCGAAGAGCATCGACGCCAGATATTGAAACAGCAGACTGTTCCGATCTCGTCAGTCGTATGCTATCAGGCTTCCTCTACGTAACAGACCTCATCAACAAAATGCTGGAACAAATGCGAAGCACCCACCCGATAAAGGACTCAGCATGCTGGCCCTATACACTCCGATCGATCCATGAAACAGGTCTCCAGACATTCCAGGAGGAAACAGGACCTGAGGGCTCTGAGCGCCTCCAATTGAAACGACACATCTACCACCTTTTCTTCCTCGCCTATATCGCCTGTTATACGTACGGGGTTCGGGACCCAGACATGGTTATCCAGGGTCGGAGATGGTTTGCATCAGTAGAACAGTCGGAAAAATGCGAGGTTGCTCGAATCATCTACCGGCTCGAATAGTGTCCAGCTCTAATAGAGAGGGTGCCACGAGTCAGGCATATGCTGGGCATATTGCAACATGGAGAGACTGAATCTCCACTCTTGCCAGAACCGAAGGACCCGTCCCTCAGTCTGGTCATAGAAACCTGGATGGATACAACATCGAATGATCCATATTCCAAGTGGGTTCGGGCGAGGCTCGTGGAGAGGATAGAAGCATACAAAGATGGCCGCTTTGGGCCAGGGGGCACGAGGTGTGGTGTATGTCCTTGGTGCAGGCCTTGAGCTGCTCTACGTGCTCTGAACGTCACGAAAGGTTGTGTAACGGAAATCATGCCTATGATTGACTGAGCCCAAGCGTTATTTTGGAGCGAATATTGTACTTGTAGCTTAAACGATCTTGTTATAATCAAGGTTCAAATTGCACTCCTTGTGGTTAATGATGCAGCGGCAACAAGGTGAAAAAATACACGAGACCAACCCACCTACCGTAATAATCTTCATTGATTAGGCAAAAGACTTCTAAAAGCGAAGGTAATATAAGTAAAGTAATATCATAATATAATCTTAGGCTTATAGGCTTCCGTTTTCTAATAATTTCTACATTCTTAGAGCAGTTTAGGTAAGATTCCCAGTCTCGTGTTTTATTTTACCCCGTAGAGCGGCTGGGTGGGAGGCGAAAACACTTGAAGCTTCCAGCACCCCCTCGTTGCTACACACAAGCCTCCTCTAACTTAAGAAAATTCAAACTTGACATAAAAGAACAAGATGTTTTTGAATCAATAGTGCCTTCTCATTAAGACAGCCACCTAAAAGAGACGGGTTTATGAACGTTGTTCTTTATTCTACCCACTGTAGCTATCGATTACATGTCGGCACAGGCCTCCAATCACTTTTGCTGGCCAGGCTTAGCGGTGGTCAGAAAATTCTGGACTCGTGAGATGTAGTTGTACTCTTATGCTACAGTAATTAGAGGTTTAAAGTTATGATTGTTCCCAGGAGAGTAGAAACCATATGCTGAGGCTCTGATAAACCTCAACCCGGGACGATGGTCAACTCGGGAGCCATCCATCTCCCCCTACATATCAGCCCTGAAGATCCATCTTGGCGCTAATTACCCCTGAAGTCTCCAGACCCCGGGCCCACTGAACCCTGCCCCGCCGCTGCCCCAGCGACAGTTACAGTGGATACCCACCAAAAAGCGTCCAGAGCTTCCCCTGCACCTCAGCTCAACCTCCACATGAGATTCCGTCCTCGACTTGACTCTGGCCATGACAAGCTCCAACATGGCCTCTTTGCAGCCCGACACCAGCGACCTCCGAAGCCGTCTGGCTCCCGTGCTCCCCAGCGGTCACGAATTCTCCATCTACCACATCTCGACGCCTCCTACAAAGACCGATCCTCTATACTCTCCGCCACCCAACGAGCGCCCTGAGCGAACGTACTGCGAGAACCACTTCCTCGCCGTGTCCATTGAGGCGCCCGAACAAGCCTTCGAGTCGAACGGGACACCTGAATCGGCAGTAAATGGGTCCAAGAAGCAGGTTCTGGTGCTAGGAGTCGAGGTTTTTATCTACACGACGGCTCGATCGACGACATTGTTTGTCTCCAAGGCAGATTCGACGGGATACCTCAACCTCCTGAAGCTACCCAAGGGGACGCCCAGCCCAATCAGGGAGGTATGCGGAACTTTTGTTGGATTCTTAGTTGAGAAGCGGAAGAGGAAGGATGTCCAGTTCGTCATCAACTTGTTTGCTCGGGCGCAGGATCAGTACCTCTTCCCGGGTAGTGTCGAATACAGTGGGAAGCACGTCCTAGACGACCGAGGCCTCATCAAGTGGTGGTGCCGGGTATTGGATCCCCTTCTCGGTCCCGCGCCAAAGACAACAGAAGCGCTATGGAAGAGCGCAAAGGGATACATCGTCGTCCCCGGCCTGGAGACATACGAAACGCGGGCTCTCACACCCCGCAAAGCTGACTCTGCTTGGGAGCTGACACATCCTCTGGAACGCATCTCCCACTACTACCGAGAATTCGACTGGGTACCACCCAGATGTCTGATTCCCCATTTCCCCGATGATCCCAAGTCGCGGTTCAGAGACGAGTTGGATGAGGAGGCTGCCAGCTCCATGACGATGAAGACGACAGGGAGCTGGAAGAGTGTCAAGACGTTGGATATGTTTTGGGAGATGATGGCGTACAGGCAAGAATGCTCGAGCGGACGGATGACGGGCTTCATATGGCTCGTATTTGACGACAAGGAAGAAGCTCCGGCTATCAAGTCTGAAGAGTCCTCCCAATCGACGCTTGCGCCTCCAGAGACACCAAAAAAGCAGCGCATCGTTCAAATTACCCCCAGCACCACACCACGAAAGCTTTTCCCCTCGAAAGCCGACACGGCCGAGAAAGCTAAGCCAAAGAAGAAAAAGAAGCCCAATAAGAAGACACTCAAGGGCCCAATCATCGCTCGCCAGCCTCGCGTCAAGACTCACAGCCGCAACTACCTCCTCGACCAACACACCACAACGGCCTACTACTCATGGACGCCCGAAGGCCGCGGCGAAAAGATTGTAGGCGAGAGCGACTACAAGCGCATCGTGGAGCTACTCCTCCACCTGGACTTTGCCACGCTCAACAAGGCCGTGGGTAGTACCCGCCGCTGGCTGAGCGAGGTCGGAAGCCGGGACAAATGGGGCGTCGTGGTGACGGGCACTCGTGAGGTCCCCGCAGTCGAGGCTGGAGAAAAGAAGGAGGTGAACAATCTTTCTGGGCTGGTTAAGAGGAAGCGCACCGATTCAGCGCCCGAGGAGGTCCAGAACAAGGTTAATGTCCTTGGGGCCGGACTAGTGAAGAAGAAGCCGAAGGAGGAGGCGAGCGAGCAGGACGTCAATGTGCTCTCCGTAGGGCTGGTACGAAAGAAGCCCAAGGAGTGAAAGGCATCATGTACTATATACTGTACTCTTTGGATTTGGCGTTGGACATGACAGGGCATAGGATTGGTTTGAGCCTGGAGTTTTGAGTATATTATATTGGCTACCAAGGACAATGACAGTTGTTTGGCAGTTGCACCAGTCTCATCCTAAATTCACAGCAAACCATTATTGTCATTTCGTTCCCAACGTTGGTGGTGATGCAGCGGCATTGCAAGAAGCCAGCTGTATTGGTTCAACCTCACTTACTATGTCCTCCTCCCTCGCCTCACAGGACAGAAGACGTTGATAATCTTGTCCCGCGTATTTCCACATCCGTGCCGGAACTAACACCTCGACATTCTCACGTCGACCTCGGCACAGATCTTATTATTTTTGTTCAACATGCGAAATATCATATCCGAATGATAACTCGGCTCGCCCCCCGTCCCCTGCACCAGAGATCGTAGGAGCGCGTTATAGTCGAGCGCTGTCTCATTGCGGACAAAGTCGGTATAAATAATCTCCATACCTCCCAGAACCTGCATTATCTTCATGTCGCTGGGGTCATGAAAAAAGGTGACGTGCACCATAGCTTTTGTGAACCACTTTAGTTGTTTGCCATAAGCATTCCATAGCTCATCCCTGGGGGACTCCTGATTGTCCAGGAAAGTATCGAGGCACAGCATATCTCGGGCAGGACTCATGTAAAAGCCCTGTCGGGGGTCCGAGTAATTCTGCATTCGGCGGTAGCTCTTGAGCATATGACGTCGTGATTCCGAGCAAATGTAGAGAGCAATAAGCTGTGTCCGTTCAGGCGGAAGGTTGGTAGGTGGGATGGTGGATGGGTTGACGCGACGGTTGGGAAGCTGGCCGGTAAGCAATTGGACCATTGAGGACCACCTTGTTCTCTCGTCCTGTTGCAACCACCACGCTACATCGCCAATGGGTGCCAGCTTCACCGGCGGGCGTGGGGAACTCGATATGAAGTGAGTTCTCCGAAATAGACGAGGGGCAGGCCATGTTTCCTCCCAGATGCGCAGCCGCAGCTCGGCTGGAAGCCGATAGAAGGGAAACTGACTGACCATGTTGAGATGGTATTGGTTAGCAGGCAGGAAGCGAAGAGGAAGCGAGCACTTTATACTCGCATGTACGTGGCAAAGTACCCCCTGGATAGGGTTGGTAGAGATAGGATGACTCCTTTAAATATGCGGTTGGAAATGCTATGGCAATAACGTCGTGTCCTTGCATAATGTAAAAGCGACCAAGGTAGAGGATTTGCCAGTACCTTTAGAGGGTGCTGTTCAACAAAAGCATACCAGAGCAAGGTTGACTCCGTACTTGCACCCTCTGCAAGTAGCGAAGGGCAATCAGTCTCTAAAGTAGCCAACACCGCAATGCAAATGTGAACCGCTGCGGCACATGCAAAAAGCAAATGAGCGTCGGCCTTTGAAGGTGACTGGAACTACCACATCAGCGCCCAGGCACTTGTTTCAGACACTGAGAGTCAAACTGTAGGATTACCGGCCCGAGGGCTGTTAAGTTCGCAGTGAAGGGGATCCGTGGTTGACGGTAGGGCTGAAAGTGCAAGCCCGTCCCCATACTTGGCTCGATCAACCACTCATATAAGGAACGACAGCTCTTGAAATGGAGCTCCTCATTCTGTTCAGATGAGTTGAGCACCCTTTGATTGGCTACACTTGGATTCTTACTCTTGAAGATTAAGACTGGGCTTGAGCCGCAAGCGAGCCACAGCACGACAGCTCTGTCATTTTTCCAACGCTTTGAATAGCACAGGCTTCCCTAGTATACAGACACTGAGTGTTATTAAGCTTCAGAACCAATCTTCGCCCTAGTAGATTACCGCCGAGGAAGTCGATGATGAACCTCACAACCTCCTTGGGGGCACTCTTGAAGGAGGAAGCACGAAGCCAAAGTCTACGAAGACTTGACCCCTTGAGGGCGGTTAAGGTTGTAGTGAAATAGATGGGTGGGCTACCTGCGAATTCTCGCTCTTAAAGATCGGGATTGGAGATTCCCTACAAGCTGCCATACCATCAGGCTATATAATCCACGGTCCTATCAGTTATCAGAGGGATTCATGCGCTTCATCCACTTAACGTTTTTATATCTCACAACTCCACGATTCTATGTTCTGCCTCTCATCTACAAGGAAATTGGATGAGGAAGCGTCAGTATCTATATTATATTGGCTGTGGAAGAAAATGATAGTTGTTTTCAACTCAACCGGAGTCGTCCCATACAAAGAATAAACCTCATTCTGAGCTATCAGTCTCCGCGTTCGCGCTACATGTACAGCCTGGTCGACGGCAATAACCAAACACAATGGCAAGTGTATATAACAAATGAGCGTTGGCCTTTAGGTGGCTGAGACTACCACATCAATGCCCAAACTCATTTCAAGCACTCAGTCAGATTGCAGGATTGCCGGTCCGAGGGCAGTTGAATGCAGTGAAGGGGGGCAGGCCGGGGGTCACCCCCATTTAGCTCGATTGACCCACTCAAAGCAGGAGTACCAGCTCTTGAGTGTGGTTAAATTTGCAGTGAATAAAAATTGTGCATACAAGTTACCTTGGATTGGCTGATTTGAAGTTTGTGGTTGAACAGCAATGTCTTCTGTAATGAGTCAAGCCAAACAAATACTTGTTTTCGTCCTATCCAACCAATATCAAAAGGTAGATCAAGGCAGCACAGTAAAA